>JAQOOD010000009.1:1950255-2259872 GCA_029633175.1 Citrus glauca
ATGCCCAATACAGCTGGGAGGAAGCAGCTGGTAACCATAAAGAGTGAGTGAGCCCTACTGAAGAGAGTGCAGGTCACGTAAAAGGAAACTCATGAATCATGATTCCGGATTGGTGGGGTAATATATCAATTCATGCGTAGTGTTGGAAAATTACTAAGAAAAGGTGCACTTCTTCAGGCTGCTAAAAATATTGCATTTTCGACACACATTGTTAGCCAGCGATCAATCAAATTATTCATGTTTATCAATCTAAAGAGTTGTGATAGAGTCAAAAAAATCAATTAAATGATCGATTGTCTTCATATTAATTAGTGATTAAGAAAGATTGAATGTCAATTAACATAAAGGTTGATTAACTCTTCGCCCCAGTAATCTTAATTAGTTGGGGTCCAATGTGATCTTCAGATATTAGATGATTTAATACGCAAAAAATAAAAAATAAAGGTTGATTAAGCCAATATTTACTCATTAATGGTTGTTCTCAAATATTCTCAATTGTATCATTTTTTTTTTCATGTTTCAAATATTTATATAAACTTAGTCTTGCGTGTTCATGAATTTATAAGACAATAAAATTTATCTTCTTTATATATTGTTTTTTTAAAAGTTACCAAGTTGGATTATTGACACCCTCTAACGTCATGATATAACACCTCCTTTAAAAAATTCTCATTAATTGAGTAAAAAAATTTATACACTTATATTCTTCCAAAATTACCCCTAATTCAATCTCTCTTCACTTATTCTATAATTCATTATCTTTATTCTCATTTTTTCTTCTCTCCAATTATAATCTCTTTTCTTTCTCTATTCCTGTAGCAAATTAAGCTATTTTTTATGTAGCAATTAAATTGACATTAAAGAATCAATAATAAACAAGTTTTTTTTCTTCCTTTATTTTTTTAATTTTGTTTCGAATCAAAGCAAGTTTAATTAGAGAGCTAGACAATAATGATAGTAACCAAGAAGGCAAAGATCCATTGACAAAAATGAAGCCTCAATGTTCTGCACCGTCGATGAAGAGCCCTTTATGAGATGTGTGGTCACCGTGCTCGTCATGCCAACAAACTCGTTCCTAAACATCAACGCTTCTGTCTTCTTCATTCTTCTTTTAAACAATTTCTAGTCTGTGATGCTGTTGGGTCTTATTAGTTTATTTTGATAAAAACATAATTCACATTTTTTTTAACGTTCCTAAATTCATTAAAATGAGTTATTAATTTTTTTTAAAAAAAAAAGAAAGAAAGAAAGAAAGAGAATTTGTTCAAGCGATTTATTGGAACGAGATTGAATTAGGGCTGGTTTTAGTAGAAGTGCAGATGTTCTCATGCATACAAATTGAAGATGAATAGATGGGCCAGATATACAAAATAGTGCACCTGTGAAAGAACGTCACATGCTTGACACAAAATGAGCCCAATTGAAGATGAATAGATGGGCCGGAGCTCTATCACAGTTGAGACCCGATATGCTATTTTTGGGCTTGTACTACAGCCTCATCATTCACCACGCATCCAACAGTCAACACAAGCCGAGTATAATTTGATCACATCACATCCAGACAAAAGCCACATAGAGAGAGAGATAATGAGGATGTCAAATCGGCACAGCAAAAGTCCATAAAGTCAAATATCAAACAACAAAAATGAATAAGAAGAGATCATGCAATTAACATACCAACCATTAATCGCTTCAAATAAATAACATTAATTCTACGTTTACTTTCTGAATTTGAGAATGAAAATTCATAATTGATATGAAATTTTCGTTTAGTTAATGAAATAAGAGAATGAATGAGATTCATTTTGATGGATTCCGCATCAAATTGGGAATTAGGAAGGGGAGTATGATTCCCCCGGGAGTGATGGTTCAATTTTTTTTTTTTTTCATTCGCCCATATCTATAAACAATTATAAACTTCCTTCGTTAAAATAATTTATTATAATTCACATTCCATATTTTGATTTCAATTCATTTTGATTTTAGTTCATTTCGATTCTAACTCATTTAGATTACTTATTAGTAAACGCACAACAATTGATATTTTTCACTAAAGTTAGAGGTTGGACAAAAATTCAGTTGATGAGAAAATGTACATTAAGAGAACTTAAGAATTTTCATTATATATAACCAAAGTTAACACAATTTATAAGTTGAAAAAAAGTTTTTCACTTCCACATTTTTTGAAGCTTGTCTTATTTTCAATGCCTATGTTTTAAAAAGCCGTAAAATTTCTTCGTTAAAATGTTTTTTATATTTCATTCAAGACGCTTAGTAAGAAAAGATTAAAGGTATGACATTTTCACAATGAATTAGTTTTCAATTTTCAATTCCCATCCTCCTTTGTTTTTGTAATATAGCTTAAACATCATATTTAAAAAGGTTGTAGCTTGGAGGCTTTTTTTTAAAAAAATCTTGTACCATAGTATTTAATTGATGAAATTTTGATAAAGTTAGATATTTAATATATTTCTAATTATATTTATCAAGTATGACGTGTCGTATTTTATTTAGATGTAAATGACTTGTCATACATAGTACAAGTTGATGCATACTCTGAATATATTATTGTTCATTTTTACTTTAAGATGGCATGTCTTGTATATATCGTCTATATGTCTGTTATGTAATCATCATGTCATTCGTTTTTGCAATTTATAATTATATATGAAGAGTAAAAGAGCCCTTACATACTCTTATCGAATAAGTAAAACCGACTTGAGTTAATTAGTTATTTCAATTTTATTAAAATGTGAACGCAATTGCTTATCTAGGTTGGGATTTAGATCATAATAAGATTATTACTTTATTATCTTTTAAATATTAATATTTCGATATTTAATTTTCAATAAAGATCCTCTTTTTAATTTTGTGCTAGATTATTTATCTTTGTATGGTCAAGAATTCAAATAAATATCCTTCTTACGGATTTAACAATCCTAAACTCTAAGGATAAGTTATCGAAATTTATTATTAAGTAATGCTATACTTATTGTCCCAACTGATATGCTATTAATAAAATTTATCATTTAAATATTATATATAAATATCGAGGAGAGAATAACTGCTTGCCTTGATGGCTTCAAGTTATGTTTAGTCTTATTGAACAAGTGATTAGTTACTTTAGTTTATAGGTTTATAATTGTATACACGAATATATAATAATATACAAAGTCTTTAAGTTTCTTTTATTTTGAGTTAGATATTTCAATTTCACTACAATTTGGACTCATTTACTTTATATCTAGATCTGAATGGAACTATAGTCTCAAAGAGATTTTGTTAATTTTAATAAAAATTATTTTGTTAATTTTATTTCTCTACAAGAGTTCACACAATCAAGTCATAATCTTAATCAAGTGATCGACTTATCCAATGGGACAAGTTGCATGATCATATTTTATTATTATATAGCATGTTTGGGAGGGGAGTGTGGTGAGGTAGCTGGTTTGCTAAAAACTAACTACTAAGGTGTTTGGTAATATTGGTAGCTGAGCTTTGGTAGCTTAATAAATTTTTTTTCCAACTTCTACTCTACAATTGTAGCTTATACTCTACAACTGTATATTTTACTCTACAGCAGCTGTACCTTAAAATTTAGAACACTTTATTCTCAAACACACCTATAATCAAATACCAGTACTCCTTACTACACATGAGAGGCATTTTAAAAGTCAGGTGCATCAAAACAAAGAAATCAGGGCTTGCCCTTGGGTAAAGGCCAACTTTATATGAAAAATTAAGCTTAATTGAAATTCGATGTAATAGAGTTAAAAGAAAAGGTGAGACTAATATCATATCAATTAAACATGTCGTTACTTGTTTGTTTAATTAAACAACTGATACAAGTTGCTAATGATGAATTAACGAGTGTTCATCACTTAGGGCCCGTTTTGGTGGCATGCATAAGGCTGCATAAAAATATTATTTTGTATTAAATTAATGCACACTCATATTTGGTACCAAAACCAACACACGCATCATTGCATTAAAAGGGTGAACTAATGCGACAATTGCCGCATTAGCTAAACCCGACTGTGAGTTGAGTTTAAGTTAATGCGGCAATGCTTGTTTTTTTTTTCTCTTCCTTTCGCTTGACCTTGCTTTTACTTTTTGACTTTTGTTTTGCCATCATCATCATCATAATAATAATAATGATAATAATAATAATAATAAAACTTTTAATTTAATATAATATTGTATAATATTTTTATTTTTACATTAGAATTATTAATATAAATTAATAAATATATAATTTATTATTCAATATTATTATATTTTATTTTTATTTTTACATTATAATTTATTAGAACTACTAATAAATATTTGAATTTGAATATTATTAATTTAAAATTAATAATAATATAAAATATTAATACAATTTAAATATATTAATATAATATAAATATTAACATAATATAGTATTTAATTTAAATTAACCACAAAAAAATATTATCGTACAGTATAGTACCGAATATTATACATTATTATTATAATACAATGCTAATGCAATACAATATAATATAATATACTAGCTTTAAAATAATGCAATACAATATAATACAATACAGTGTACCAAACGCACCCTTAAAGAATTATGAGTATATGAATTTTTTTTTATGTTCTATTCATATATAGATGCAACATTTATTTATTTATTTATTCTCTTGAGCTTAAATCTTAATTAACATACATTTTCATGAAAATTATTGAGCTATTCAGTATACAACTATATGAACATTCATTTGATCTTTGAAGGTCGTTAATTTGAATGTTTTTCTTAGATGATTCATTGAATTTTATTCAAGAATTTCAACTTCTAGTGAACCTATTTTCCTTTTTAGTTTTAATTAATTAATGAAATCAATGCATCCTCATAAAATTAATTAATGGAATATGAGGAAGGAAATAATTTTTTAAGTATTTATGGAAGGGCCTTATTACAGCAGATGTTGAGAAAACGTATAAGTAGTTTAAATTGTATTTACCTTGCAGGATTGTTAATGACAAAGAGGAGCATTATCTCCAGTTATTGTTTTTTGGAACCCAACAAAGAAGAAAATGATTTTCAATAAGTTCTCTAAAATATTATCATCTTCTCAGAATTTTTTTTTCCACTCATGTAAATTTCGCTTTCCACTGTCCCTAGACAAAGAATGAATGAAAGAATTAAATTGTTCAACCGTTAAGCACCTTCATTGTGTTCATACAATTTCCTCCTATCCTCTCCATCTTGCAATTTAATTTTGGTTTTATTTTTGCTTTTTAACTATAAATGGTATGATTATTTATTTTGTAATAAAAATAATTCATTTAGGATATTGGAGAAAATTGATACAGTACATAAATTTTAAAACTTTTACATATATAATCATATCTAATGGATAAGGGAATAGAGAGTGTGAGACTTGTGATAAGGTATGTATGGACAAAATTACCCTAAAGAAAATGAATGAATATTGTTTCTAATTATTTCAATTTAATTTAATGTGAAGATTTGAGTATCAATCTTTAAAATTTATTTCAAGAAAGTTGTAATGATAGGTAGTTTTTTTGATCACCAAATAATTTTTTCCCATTATTTCAATTTAATTTAATGTGAATATTTGAGTATCAATCTTTAAATTTTAATCGATTTTGATTCTACTCTTAGTATATAAAATATTTTCTATTTTTGAAGAAAAGTTCCTAAGAGTTCCAACAAAGTCTTAATTTGAAGTTAGCAAATCTTGTTGAATTGGATTTGATTGTTTTATCACATTATTCAATGGACCCATTTGAAAATAATTAGGTGATGGTAAAATTATGAAAAAAAAATAGCATTCCTTATTGAGGTGAAATCTTGTTTAGTCCTTATATTTTTTAAAAATATTTCAAAATATCTAAATTATTGACATTTTTGTCATTACTTTTTGTTAATGTTGGTTTGCTTTTATAATATTACTCTCTTACAATAATATTTCTTTTTTTAGAATAGTAATAAAAATAAAAAATTAAATTACCAATTTAACCTAAAAAATAAGAAACAAAAAGAATATATATATGAATTTTTATGGAACACTTTGTTGAGAAGTTTATATATTAGTTTTCATTTATTAGTAAAAAAAAGTGGCAATTTTATTTTTTTACAATATTAATTTTTTTACATACGTGAGATTCCACTAACATTAATATAAATTATTTCATTTTTTTGGAAGTTAAATAAGTAATTTAATTTTTTATTTTGTCTAAAAAAAGAAACATTATTGTAAGATGATAATATTGTAAAAGCAACTTAAAAGGAACAAAAAATAACAGCAAGCATATCAATAATTTAACATTAAGAATGTTTGAAATATTTTTAAAAATACAAGGACTAAAAGAGTATTGATGTCGTAATATAGGAACTAAGGGAGCTTTTAGTTTCTTATTGTTTTACATTCTCACCTTTATTTGAAGACAATTTGTTGAGAAGACTATTATCTGCAGTGAAAAACACTTTTTAATTTAGGATTAATAGTATAATGCATTAGTAAAAAAATTCGAAAAAAATATATTCATTTGTCTTGAAAAGCTTGGTGGTGCATTGGACTTACAATTTTAATGTTTTATGCACTGATTATGCATTTTCTATGGCGAATTGCATGTGATTTTAGTGGGAGTAATCAATAATAACGTAACACAAAAAAGCATGATTCCTTATAACACCGTCAGATTTTTCAGGCCTATATATAATTTAAAAGCCCTGTAAACATTTGGGAACACGCGGCAAGAAAGATGTCGGTGGCATTGATTATCAACGGCAATTTCGTCGCCTAACGGCACCAGAGATTGCACATTGTTACAGCCTCTATATATGGCGCTGTTGATAATTTGGGCAATTGCCTGCATGTATACGGAGTGATTATAAAGATTACATCCGGTTAATATACGTATGACATGTGTACATTAATTAAATATTACTATAAACTACATGGCGATTTTTTAAAACTAATACATACATATCATGCATCTATTAAGCGAGTTTATACCAACAAAGGTACATCAAAATCTCTCCGTATGGAGAATTTTTTTTTATTAAAAAAGTTAATTTACTTGAACTAATTCAAAAATTGCCTTGCATTTGGCCACAAGAAAGTGTTAACTCTAACTATGTACGAACATTGTGATCTCAAGCTCTTTTCTAGCTACCGGAAAACTTCGTGCATGCATGCATATACTTGTTGAATTTTAGTTGGCCGGGGACTGCTGTCTTCTCACCTGCTATCCAAGCTCTCAAATTTTAGTTGATCACATCTCTCATCTCTTTTGTCATCGTTCTTTTGTAATTAACTTGATTTTTTTTTTGCGACACAGTATCCGGTACACTTTCTGTAAAAGAAAAATTATTGGAGAATTTTGGTATTAAGAGGAAATATTAAAAATCAAGAATAAGTTAGATATTTAAATGGTTTGAAAAAAAACCAAAAAAGAAAAAGAAAAAAAAACCGTTTCTTTGAGGTAAACGATCAGAGTTCCAATATCATGATCACCCAATTATGAATTTCCCAACAAAAATTGGCAAATAAGATAAATAAAACATCTCTTATGCTCAATGGATCTAACCATCTATCGGGCCTTACATGACAAGATCGTCATTGCCATTTGCCTCCTGTCTTCCCTTCTCCACTGCTACAGTCGTTTTATGATATGTTCTGTCTAAATTACGATGAAGATGACTTAAGCTTAGAACGTCATCAATAAGTTTTTGTTAAAGCCAAGATGACTTATAAGGACAATTAGAGCATTACACTAGGATATAACTCTTATTTAGCTGAATTATGTATAGGTGTAGCGGCACAAAAACTGTGATGTTAGCTTTGAGCTATTACAATCTTGTCTTGGCTAGTTGATTGACAATATGTCTTCGATTTGATTATGTGACCGGATTTGCAAGGTGTCTATAGAAACCTAGCTTCTGTTGAAATTAGGTTGGAATATTGCATGCATGTCTCGATGAAATTGATGATACAGCCATCATGTTTAAGCCTTAGCTTCTCAGTTCATCACGCTATCTTATGTCTTTCCGTGATTTGGTCTCCGAGATTTTGATATTTATGCGCAAGATCTCTATGGACTTTGGGCTACTCATCATAAAAATATTAGGCTTGTCTTTTTCATTTAGAAAATTAGGACAATATAGTTAAATATCTTAGCGATTTAAGGTCAAATGCACAACCCTCATCTTTTTAATTCATTTATCGTCCTTCATTGAAATTTTTATCTATCAACTTAGGCTTAAGGTTAAGTGATTTCCCTAACAGTTTTCAAAGAAGAAAGGACTTCATTGGATCTGATTAATGCCTTAAGTTAATTATAATCATAGATAATAACTGTTGTCGCATAATTTCACAGGCTGACCTAGCTCGTTTGTTTTACCTTTCAATAGAAATTCTCACGAGTGGTTCTTGAATGTCTTTAGTCTCTCGAGCAGCACAAGCAATTGACTTGTTTATTTACCAAACTGAATAACGCTTCACTCCCGGTACATAAATTATTGCTCTTTAATTTTGACATAGTTTCAAACATAAATTTGCTTTAATTTCCAAAAAAAAAATTCTGGTTCTTTTTCTTTTAATGAACAAAACAAATATTTTTTTTTATGCTCCAAAAAAAAGTCTACATTTTTTTTGTCTAAATCACGAAGTGGTTCTTAGTGGACCCCAACTGTGGAAGATACCTTTAAGCCGTACCATAACTTAGACTAATCCCCACTCACACTGGGTTGACGCATAAAGAATAAAGTGCTGGCCAAAGTAGTGACTCCATACGAGAGCGGGGCTTGAACTCCTGACCTCTTTTAAAGAGTGAGAGTGCCCAACCACTTACACAAAAAAAAAAATCTACATTTTTAATTTAATTATTTGAGCAATTATCATCCAAGCTTTCTATAAGTGGTTATTCCCCATTTATGTAGCATTCAACTTGCAAAAACAAATCCGGAGACTTCATAATCTTGTTGTGGCAGTTTTTCTCTCCTTGTTTTCCGATGCCGTCGAGACTTCAGAACTCCTATTATGCCAGAATTTTTGCTATTATTTTAGCCATTGAAGCTAGCTAGGCTTGAAGCTGCTTAATTCTCAAAATGGTTAATTAATTGGCTGGAAAGTGATTCATGATCGCTGCAACGTTCGCTTTTTTACCATATAATAATGGAATTAGATGGCGCAATTCTCTCCTCTTAATCTCTAGCATGACATTTTGTCAGTAGATGTAACATGAGTAGTTCAAGTAGAGAATTTATTAACAACAGAAAAGACGAGACAATATATGAAGTAATTGTAAACCAAAGTACCTGAAGCATTATATGTTTGCTGTGCCTTCTTCAACCTTGGAATATCATCTTCATAACTGTGTAACTTATGCATTAAATAGGATATTATATATTAAGCTGAAGCAGTCACAGGGCAACTCTCCTTTGGCATATCAGTGGGATTGATATAGAATTAACCAATATAATGCTGATTATTGCACCAATAAATCACCATTGCATGCCAAGTAAGAGGTGCCCTAAAACTGCTTTGCTTATGATAACAGTATCAGAATATATTATAACAATTAAGTTTCTCTAATTGCTTCTGAGTCTTACCGTCAACCTTTGGACGAGCTTTATAAGCGCTGCAATTAGCTAGGGTTTTTGCAGCAGGCAGAATAAACCATTAATTGGCATATGCTAGGGATATCCTGTAGAAGCTGCTGCCTTTTTTTTTTTTTTTTTTTTCTCGGTTCGGGGGTTGGGGGGTCTACACCTCTTGATTTTCTTTATCCTTTCCAAAGCCATTTATGGTCGAAAAAATTTCAAAGCAAACATGATGATTAGATTCTCTTGGCTTTCTTTGTCCATGCTCAAGAGGTATAAGATGCAGAAAAAAGGCAGCCTAGAGGAGATGCTCTTGGCAGATGTAGCCCTTCATATGGTGAATTTAAATAAGATTATTGTATAGCATATTTCATATCATATTCCCTCACTCTTCTCTTT
The DNA here is from genome assembly GCA_029633175.1 of Citrus glauca. NCBI lineage: Eukaryota > Viridiplantae > Streptophyta > Magnoliopsida > Sapindales > Rutaceae > Citrus > Citrus glauca. The sequence goes on from JAQOOD010000009.1 coordinate 1,960,253, forward strand.
TGCTTTTTAATGCTTACTTCACTGTTAGCATGTTGAAAGACACACTTTGCTATGATATATACCATTCATTAGTTAGATTTTCAAGTACAAAGAAGATCACACTTTTATTAAAGATCTCACTTTCATTATGAGTTATGATGACTAACAATCACTAAAAATTTCCCAAGTAAAATTGATTTGGTGTCCATTGCTGTGTCTTTGATGATTAAAATCATAACTCATTTTCGTTTTCTTTTCTTGTTATATTTTGGGCTTTCAAACTTTTTTTAATGTTACATTACACTTTAAATAAAGTTTTGATAGCACGTATTTAGAAAATAAAAAATTTTTTTAAACATAATTTGAAAGCAACACGGTAACTCATGGGCAAATTAGAAGTGGTTAAGAGGACGTGATTTTTTAATTGAAGATATTTACTGTAGAATATTGGAGGCATACAATTAATGGAGAGGCTAAAAATTAAAAAAAAAAGAAAAAGAAAATGGAATCTTTATTTTTAGTTTAGTTTTAGTAACATTTTTGTTACGAAGGAATAGCGAAATTTCTAATATTATATTACAAAAAATACATAATGATAGATGTTTTAAAAATCCTATCAAAACTTATATCAATGTATTATAGTTAAAACATTAGCTCATAAAGCTCGGCTTAAAACAACCTATAAATGAAGGAAAAAAGTTTACTCCCATCACTCGAGGAGTGGTGGCTGTCAATCACCTTTCAAGTGTCGGTCCCAAAAACTTGAAAACGGACTAAAACCGATTAAAATCGGATTAAGTTTTTATTTTGGTAAACTAGAAATGGGCTATAAAATTTCCATTTTTGGGTTATCTGTCGGGACAAGGACGATCCCTAACCAACCCATTAAAGTAGTACATGGGCTTTTTAAAGCCTATAAAGCCCAAGGAGTGCGGACATATTGGTCATTTAAATAAAAGAAAAGTGTTAAGCGGAATACTTGTGAGCAAAACGTTGTATAGTATATAAACCCTAAACTTATCATCATCTGATAAAGAAGCTAGGGTTTGGTGCGGCTTGTTGCAGTACAAAGTTGAACACAAAGCTTACTGCTTCACCTCCGTCGCCGTCACCATGGGTCGTATGCACAGTCGCGGGTGGGTCTCTTTATTCACTGTTCCTCTACATTCACAAACATATGAATACATAACCATTTGCAGATTCTGATTATGTGATTCTTTTTGTTTTTGTTTTTGTTGTTCGTTTCAGTAAGGGTATTTCTGCTTCAGCTTTGCCTTACAAGAGAACACCACCAAGTTGGCTCAAGATTTCCAGCCAAGACGTGAGTTTTATTTAAATTCAATTGAACTGGGATTATTTTATTTTATTGTGTGTGGGATTGTGAAATTTTGTTATGATGATGGTGTTCTTTGTATATTAGGTTGAGGATAACATCTGTAAGTTTGCAAAGAAGGGCTTGACTCCATCACAGATTGGTGTTATTCTTCGTGACTCTCACGGTATTGCCCAGGTTAAGAGCGTTACTGGAAGCAAGATTTTGCGTATTCTCAAGGCTCATGGTAAATAAAATAAACCTACTTGTTTTATGATTTTGTGTGTGCTTTTAATCCGATAAAAGTTGCTAGTGTCACTTTCAGTTTCTCAGATTAGAGTTCTGCTTGGATTATTATTTTCGTGATTTCAAAATGGGAATGTTAATAATTTCTGTCTTTAAATTGTTTCATTAATTGATTAACAGTTGTCATTTTTTTTCCCTGGAAATTTGCTTTGAAATGATTTTGGTTGTTGATTTTTAGGACTCGCACCTGAAATTCCTGAGGATCTGTACCACCTCATCAAGAAGGCTGTTGCTATTAGGAAGCATTTGGAAAGGAACAGGAAGGACAAGGATTCCAAGTTTCGCTTGATTCTTGTTGAAAGCAGGATTCACAGGCTTGCTCGCTACTACAAGAAAACCAAGAAGCTTCCTCCTGTCTGGAAATAGTAAGCCAAATCTTGTTGCTGGGACACTGCATTTTTCAAAATTTTTTAAATTGATATTTTAGAGTTGTGTATTTTGCTTGCTCTCAACAGTATTATATATTGTTTCTAATTGGTTTTGCTTGTGAGTATCTATCTGAATGTTTCTTGTTTGTTTAGTTTGTTGGAATTGATGCTTTGATTAGAAGATGCAATTAAGCTGTTATTAATAATCTAATTATGTATTTGGTTTCTGAAGCTTGTTACTTGTTGTTATGTTGTTATTTCTTTTTCTGTGCAATGGAACATGTTGATACGTGTGCAGAGCAATGATGCTAAATTCTATGACACTTACCTTACATGAGCATTGGTATCCTATTGTCTCCGAGCTTGGTGCAAAAGGATTTCTCATAACCTAACTGCATTTTGAGCTTCTTTATGTATATTGTTTTGGCCTATGTTTTCTTTCAAAATGTGTTATGTGTAGGGAAGAAGTGATGTAGTGGTTGCGTTATTACTGTATGGAATTTTTGTGTATGGCTGAGTGCACATGCATATACCTGTACGCAAATGCTCATTTTATCCCTCTTATTGAAGGGTGGTTCCTTATCCACATGGTTGGAACAATCATGGCATACATGTTTTGATAATTTCATGTCTGTATGTAACAATGTTTCTTTTTCCAAAATTGACCTCTGGCTTTCAATTAAGCTATGAAGCCTGCAGGGTTCCTCGTGATCGGTTCACTTTGTGATAAGTAAATATGCTGACCTAACTATTCTGATTTTAACTTTTGTCATCAACTTACTGGATCTACCTTTGTCTTGCAGTGAGTCTACTACCGCCAGCACACTTGTGGCTTAGGCTAAGCAAGATGCTAGGCGTTGTTTGTGATACCCTTTGTTGGTATCACAACACTCTTTAAGGAGGCTGATGATTTTATGGTGGATTAGTACAAGTTCAGATGTAAGACCTTTATTCATGGTTTTTTTGGAAAGATTTAGTCTTTGGAGGAACAGAAATTTGGAACTTGTTTTTGATTTTGTTGCCTAACGTTTTGTTTCCTTTCGAAATTTTGTATTTTTGAAGCACTTTAAATTCGCTGAGAGATGTTCTGTTTTGAGAGATACATCTGCCGTTGTGCATGAAATAGGTTATTACTTTTTAGTAGTGTTATCGAATTGGAAGACACAATTTAATACTTTGATAACAATACCAGTCAAAACGGTACTCATTCAGATATTTGAATTTTCAAAAAAGGCATTGTTAGAAAGGATCCATTCCCGGTTGTCTCTACTATCAACGCCTCAAATTTTCAAATGCGTTCTAGCATGGCATCACTAGAAGTTGAAGAGGAATGGAACTGGAAATAAAATAAGTAATGCCGTAGCTTAAAAATGGAGAATGAATAAAAAAATAAAAACAAATAAAGGCCATATGAAAGGCCAATTAGGCCACCTATTTAAGGGAGAATTCTCCTCGTTTGAAAGTAAATTTATAATTGCGCCATAAAAAGGTCTAAGAAAAATTGAATATTAAAAAAGATTGTTAGATAGAATAGAAGGTTGATATAATCAGATTCTCAGAGTGTTGCACTAGAATAGAATTGGCTTTGGGCAACCCTGAGGATAGAAGATTATTTTATCTTTGTTTAAAAGGCAAAAATGAATGAGCGGTGCGGTTAGGACTTGGGCCTTGGGCATTCGTCAAGCCCACAGCTACTATCCATCTTATGTTCCAGATCAATCACACACCGCAACTCCACAAAGGCGCGCGCATTTTGACAAAGCGCAATTAGAGTAAAATAAAATAAAATTAAAATTAAAAAAAAACCCAAAAACCTGGGCAACGGAATTGAAGAGAAATTAGGGTTTAAGTGAAAATGGCGGTAGGGCTTAGACAATTCACTCAGAGAACAGGCGACGGTGCCGGAGAGCCGATTCTTGATACCGAAAACGGCGAGGAGCTGATACGCGTGCAGCCCTCCGTCTCCATCGTCGTTGGAACCCGCGCTCCGGAGTCCCCCGGCACTCTCTATATCACTTCTAAGTACTCTCTCTTTCACTCTTCTTGCGAATTATTATTATTTTTTTGATAGAAAAAAAATAAAGATTCTCTAGTTCACTATTTAATATGCAGAAGGTACCATTTTTCAATGTTGTGCTGAGGTTTTATTTAAAAAAGGAAAATAGAGTTTGCAATTTATTGTCTGTTCGGTAAAGTTTTACGAAGTTGTTTCGTTGAATGAAAACCGGGAATCAGTTTTTTAATCTTTTTTAATTATATTTTTAATATTTTAAAGTGTGTGTCTGATGGCTTGACTAAATGATTTTGCGTTTTAATTCTCCAAATGCTGTTTTTGAAATTGTATAATAATAGAAGAACTGTGGTGATTGGCTTTTGCAGGCAGGTTGTTTGGTTGAGTGATGTTGACAGAGCTAAAGGTTTTGCGGTTGATTTCTTGTCTCTTTCTCTTCATGCTGTGTCGAGGGACCCGGAGGCCTATCCCTCTCCTTGTATTTACACTCAGGTTTTCCTGTTATTTCTTTTTTTGTTATTTGTGTCAATGTACACTGGAATGCCCTATTGCATGAATTATTGTTTACTTGTTTATCTTTCTGTTGAAACTAATTTGCATTTTATACTTGTATTCTGTTGTTATTTTACTCTGGAAAATGATTGGGCAACTTTAATTTATTTTTTCAAGTTAGTGTGAAAAATTTCTTTGCTTTCGGTGCTGCTATTTCTGATCAATGTTTTGCTTTTTTTTTTTTTTTCAAAGATTGAGACTGAAGATGATGATGAAGATGTGGATGAGGGGTCAGATAGCGAATCTGTTGAAGCTTTAGACTTATCGAAGGTCACGGAGATGAGACTTGTTCCTTCAGATGCTAGCCAATGTAATTTTTCAATCTTGTCTGTAACAGATGAATTCTTTTTGTGGTCTTTATGCTGCTATCTCTATGTTTTCTGGATGCATCTTGCTTGCTGTTTAATGTAAAGTATTAACCATAGACCATCGTCTTCATTGGTGTGTTGTAGTGGATAATCTGTTTGAGATTTTTTGTGAGTGTGCCGAGCTCAATCCTGAACCTATAGAAGGTGAGTTTACTCTCATATAAATATTACAATAGTCAAGTAGCAAATTTTATTTATTATGTATGTTCATTAGTCACACACTAATTTCTGCATCTTCATATGCCTTCATCAGAGGAAGAAGAAGGGCACAATTGGGTTTTTAGTGCTGACCAGCTGGAAAACGAGGGTACAGGTATGTAGTGGCAAACATGGTTCCCTTTTGAAATATTATGTTCCTTCCCGTTATTCTTACCAATGTTTTGTTCTTTAATAATTGTTATGTCCGTTAGGGGAAGATCCTGGGTGGCATTTTTTTCAGGATCCAACAAACCCAATTGGTCATTCAAACGGTGATAATGACCTAGCTAACAATGTGCTTCGGGTATGCCTTAACACTTACATTTTTCTTGTTGTTCATTCTTGGCCGTCAGATTTAGTGTCTTATTTTGTTGTTTGAATTCCAATTCATTACTGGTTTTCACCCCATTATCAATGACCTACGCAGCCAATTGACTTTGTCTGGAAATTTATATTAGACCTCAACTATGCCTTCCTCATTGATACCATTATTTAAATTGCCTGCAGCTTCAAATTAATGATCAACGCTTTGAGGATGCAGAGGAGATGGAGCAGGAGAATGAGAGTGACCATCACTGAGCCTTCAACCATCATAGAATTCTCAGAGTGGCAAATTTGAGTCAGGTGTTCCCTCTTAATCCATGTCCATTCTCGTGCTGTATACTGAGCGAACTTCTGATGTAAGCTTGAGTGGCATGAGGTAGTCACCTCTTAACATTCTAATGTTTTGTTGTATTAAATGATTAACATTATAAGTAGCAAAAGTTCGGATCAATATGCAATCAGATTGTGTTTTCACCTTGCATTAATGTGGCACTTTCAACCTTCATGGGGAGGCAGGAAAAATGAGGATGGGGGCTTCTCTTTTGTGTCTTTTAGGATGCCTCAGAAGTTTGACGAAAACACAGCTTGATCTTAGCATGTTTAACCCTCATATGCATACTCAACAACTCAACCCCCCCCCCCCCCCCTCTCTCTTCTGAATTTTGGAAAATAAACAGATATCCCTCAATGCTAATCGTAATTATCTTTAACCTACAGTACTTCAGTGTATTAAAGTTTTGTCTATATGCTTTTAAAATTACATGTCCGTTTGCCGCCCTTTAAATGTATCTGCATATCCTAATATATTTTGCAGCTTCCAGAATGCACCAAATGGTGAAGTTGCTTAGATTTTTTAACTTGATTTGCTTGGTTGAATGTCAGTGTCAATAAATGGCTAACTAGACACCAAACCTAAGAACCGTAATAAAAAAATGCAGACAATAAACAAATTTTATTACGCGTACAGGTAGTCCTTCGGTCAATTCCATTCGCTTCTCTTAGAATTATTAACACCCCCCCCGCCCCCCCCCCCCCCCCTCCCCCCCCCCCCTCTTTCTTTTTTTCGTTATTAATAACGTTGTTATTACGCTTCGCAGCACACATTCCACAATTAAATAAATTATCCTTGAATAAAATTATTACTGCGGAAAGTTGATGTCAGTAGCAGGAAATGCAGCTGTTGACCGATATGACTTGGAGATGATCCATTCGAACATACTGGATCCTAGCATATGTCGTTCTATAATTGGATGATCTTCTTTTTCTTTTTCAAGTTAATCATGAACATGAGATTCCTTAGCGGTGGTTAAGTTGCATTTTATCTAATCTATATCTACGAAGGATTCGTTTGATATAATTTTTTAAATAGAATTTATATTAGTAGAATTTTTATAAGTAGAGTTTTTATTTAAATTTTTTAATTATTTAATTATCAATAATAATTTTTGTTAAAAATTTATGAAATTATTTTAATAGATAAATTTTTTAAAGTTATGTTATAAAAAGAATAAAATAAAATTATTAAATAAATAAAGAGTATTTTAAATATTTTAACATTTAAAAATAATTTTTTAAACATGTATTCTCAAAAGTCTAAAATTTGAGTTTTTTTAGAGAGTTAAAATAGCTTATTTAAGGTTGACAAACTTTATTAAAAAAATAACTAAATAATAATAAAAATTATGATAAGAGTTTATGGAATTAAATAGACATTTATAACTATTCAATAAATTGTACTAAAAAGGCACTAAGAATTGTTTCTCAATAATCCAAGAATATTTGACAACTAAATTATAATTGCCTTATTTAGAACAACTGCGTGAATGTAAATTACATTATTTTGATCCCTATATTCTTTGTATTTTGAGGCCAGTCAATTGATCCTACATCTCTGTCTTTTAAGTTAGTTCCTATGACGTGATAGTATTGATTACGGGTGAAAGCAGAGATTTGAACTTTATAAGCATGTAACGTACTTATACTAACATGAGGGGGGCGGGGAACAAGATCAAAACCTCAAAATAGCCAAGCAGACACCTCAAAGCAATTTTGGTTTAAGAAAATTCTTAGTTCGAGGTTACAGACAAAACAAATCTATCAGATTTGATGAGCTTGTCCTGCTCAGATAGATGTCCCCATTAGGGCTTCATGAAGAGTGGTGAAACGAGGCAAAGCCACAATAACATAAAGAGTACATTAAATCTTGAAATCATGCACAAGCACAACAAACGTCGTTTATGGTAGAAATCAATTTATTCGCAGTCTATAAAACAAAGTTTTTGCTTTCTTCCAGTAGAAAAGCATGAAATGTGGTGCAATATTTGCTTGAAATCTAAAACAACAGTGATTAATTGCAATGCTCTAAAGCAGAGAGTGATCTTGGAGTTGGGACAACCACAAGTGGCTCCGACTTTTTCAGTGCCATTAAAAGCTTATCGGAAAGATCAAACTTTGTTCCCTCAGGCAAACTCCACTCAAAAAGATGCAATAGGTTGGCTAATACATGAGGGACAATCTTCTCTGCCAGAGGAATTCCAGGACAAATCCTCCTCCCCGAACCAAATGGAAGATAATTGAAATTGTTTCCTCGAAAATCACCTATTTTGACATCTTCCAAGAACCTATCAGGTTGAAAATCTTGGGGATTTTCCCATACCTCAGGATTCCTCTGTATCGCCCACGCGTTGATGAAAATTGTTGAGCCCTTGGGAATTGTATACCCAGACAAGTTGCTAGTTGCACTAGGCCTTCGCGAGGTTAGAAGCGGCCCGGGTGGATGCAATCTTAATGTCTCTTTTACAATTGCTTCCAAGTAAGGCAATTTGGCAAGATGAAACTCTTCCACAACACTGTCAGGTGCCACCACTTGCTCCAGTTCGTTGCGGGCTTTTCTCATTACCTCCGGTTTCTGCAGCAGCTCTGACATCGCCCACTCTACAGTGACTGCTGTTGTATCCGTACTTCCAATAGCAACATCCTGTTGAGTGTTGACAATTCAATTCAAATTCAAAAAATGAAAACGCTTAAAATAGTTCAAAGCAAGTTGATAAGATATTTACCATAAACAAGGCCTTAATTTGGTCCATGGATAAGGAATAATCTCCTTGCTGCTGAAGCTCCAACAAGGTTTGCAGGAAATCTTTGCTCGACTTCCCCTCATTCCTGTCCTGTCCACTCTGACCAGGTCTCAACATTGACTCGAAAATTTTATCCAACCGAACTGTAAGCTTTTTTGCTTTGGATTCAAGTCCCTGTAAGTCAAAGCGAGTAAGAAGAGGAAAAAGATCGGAAATGTTTCCCGAACCCAGCACTTGAAACATCTCCTCGAGTACTTCCCTAAATTGAACCGCGACAGTGTCCCAATCGTCTCCGCGCAGTGAAGCCCCCCATAACATTCTTGTTGCTACATCTAGCGAAGTTAAGAACATCAGCTCACCTACTTTTACAGGTGAACCAACCCGTCCACTGACATCCTTCATTGATCTTAAAACTGCTTGTCTACGAATCGCAGAAGAAGAATTAAGGCTCGTGTTACTCATAGTTTCACGAACAAGAACTTGACGCAACTTGGGCCATTCAGGACTCGCACCTATAGACTTCCCTCCGTATGTTAAAACTGATGCAGCCGCAGATGGATCACGGTTGACAAATACCACATCATGCTCTTTGAGGACTTGTTTGGCAAGTGAAGGTGAGCTGATCACAATGCACAATTTTCTGCCCAGATGCAATTTGAAGATTGGACCGTAAATTTGGGACAATTTGCGAAAGTAACGATGCAAGTTTGGTTCAAGAGAAAGGAAGTTTCCGACTAAGGGCAGGGGTCTTGGACCGGGTGGCAGCGGCGGTGTGCTTCTAGTTGGTTTCTTAATCAGCCATGCATAGCAAGAAATTGCAAATGTTGCCGCCAAAAGAATTTGTATCACTCTGGAGCTACTGGTGATTGTGCGCTCATTGAATTCAAAGAATAAACCAACGAAATTATGGATAAGTTTTGATAACATGTTTGATAATATCAAGCCTGGAAAACAAATGAAGAGGAAGCAGTGGACTTGTTTCACTGAAAAGGAGTGCGAGTGTGGGTGCAAGAAATAATTGCTCTGATGACTGGTATAAATAAGTGAGGAGTGATATCGAAAAACTAAAAAATTAAAGTCCTTCTCTGACTTAAAAAAAAAAAAAAAGGCTAAAGATGACTTCTTCTATTTTACATCATCACATGTTTCTTTTGTAGAATTGTGCGGGGCCTTGTCACTTTACGTTATTGTACATCTCAAGAAATGACATGCAAATTAACAGTATTACAGTTGGTATAACTGATTTGACCCGGTTAAAAACTAGTTACAAGAATAATCAATGCGGTTTAATCCCTTTTAATAATTTTGATACAGCCTAAAACGACATGGAAGTTTGCATTCAACAAATTTCGGTGATACTAAAATGCTGTGTTTTTTTAGGGGAAAAAAAAGGGACTGTTTTGTTTTAATCCTCAGTTTAACTTGTTCGACGCTCCGGCTGTCCCTTCTCTTTTTGTGCAGATATCCTTCATTCATTGTTTCCTCTTTGCCTTTCATTGCTTGCTCACCAACTCGATCATAGTCTTTTAAATTTAATTTCCAAACTGCTAGTTCTAGCACCCCCTCCAAGGGGTAGCTGAAAGAGAGTGCTTCACCATGGCACCGTGGTTGTGGCTAATGTTTCATTGATAGCCGTGATGGATGGAAAAAAGTCAGTCCTTATTTTTAAAGTTAATTTAATTAATGAGAATGGATACTGAAAGGGATGGAAATTTGTTAATGGTTATGTCGGCATCTTAATTGCCGGGCTTGTTTAGTATCTTAAAACTTTGACATTTTTTTCTTCTTACCGTGATTCATGTTTAATCACCCAAACTCGCATTCCAGCTTCACGATTGCCCTCTTATTATCTTTAGTTTTGCAATTAATTTCCATCCGTCCGATTTCGTTAGTTTAATTTGATGAATCATATCTACTTCGTGTATGTAAATCTATTATGTAATGTAACAAGGCCCAATTGTGCGGCTATGATTTTTTTTTTTAATCTCGTACGAACTAAAACAATTCATCTTCTTGATTCATACTGCTACGGTACTATTATTACAAAGCCCGGTACTTTTTTTTTTTCAAGACCCTCTTATAATTGTTTATGACAATTAAAAAACAAAATGAAATTTTAGTCATTCAACTTTATTAATACCAATGAAAGGATTTATAAATGAGAATTAAAATTAAGCGTGTAGAAAATGGAAGGTTTAATGGACGAATAAGAGTTGGGAGCATAGGGTAATTAAAATTTCTAAATAAATAAAAGAAAGTTGTCTCTACGAAAAAAAAAAAAGAAAAAGAAGAAGGTTGATGTTAGTAAGGAAAGTTTGAGAGTAAAAGCTTATTTACTCTCTATATTATGAGGTTTGTAACCATTCAATTCTTTATTTTTATTTTTAAAATATCTCGAAACATCCATATTAAATTATTGACATTTATGCTATTATTTTTTATTTGTTTTGGTTTGCTTTTACAATAAAACCCTCTTGCAATAATGTTTCTTTCTTTTGGGATATTAATAAAAATATATTACCAATTAATGTATATTCTTTTTATTTTTATTTTATTTTTTGAAGTGAAATTGGTAATCTAATCTTTTTATTAATGTCCAAAAAATAAAAACATAATTGGAAGAGATTATTATTCTAAAAGCAAGCCAAAAGTAATAAAAAATAATGGCAGGTTAAGTATGTTTTGAGTTATTTTTAAAAATACAGAGATTAAATGGCCCTAACCTTATAATATAGGGGCTGAATGAACTTTTATCCTATCAAATCCATTAATATTAATAAGAGATAGATGATCTAAATCTTAAACTTAAAAAAATCGAGAAACAAATCTTAGCCACAGAACCTAAGAAATTGCAAGTGTAAATAAATCTTTAAAAAACTAAATAAAATAGAGTTCACTCTAATGAATGCCTTGTTGCGTAAGGCTTGTCCCATATAGTTGGAATTGTGTTTCGTTAGTCTCTCAGCGCAGGATACAATTTTCTTCACATCAACTCCTTGTGAATATTTCTCTCCACCAACTATTTAGCGCCTTTCAGTTTTAACTTATAAAGTTAGGAGATTTAATCAGGCACCAATGGGCCTTTGGTATAATGGGAGAATCCTTACATTTATAATATTGTGTGTAAGGGTTCAAGCCTTCATAAAAATATTTATGGGGATTATTTACAATCTTCCTTCAATTATTAAATAATTAAGTGAAATCAGTGGACAGTGTTTTAAAAGATAACATACCACAAAAAAAATCTTAATTGTAGAATCTGTTTATTAATATAATAATATTAAGAAAAAAGCAGATTTAGTCAGGCAGTGCCAGTCACTTTTGCTGAAAGGGGAAGAGGAGCATTGATTTAACCATATTGGGTAGGGCTGTTATTACCAGTTAGAAGCAAGTGTTACCCAACTCACTTGTGGGTAAGGTCTTTTCTACAAAAGCTATTTAAAAGATGTGGAACACTATAAAAGGTGTTACTGTTGAGATTTTGGGGACAATCGTTTCATCTTCCATTTTCATTCAAATATTGACAAGAAAATGATTTCCTTGAATATTTGTGAGGGTTTAAATCTGGGCAGAGCTCCATTAGCACTGATGTCAGTTGGTCCCAGTCATAATCTGATTTGTACATATCAGTTATAGTCTCATATAATATGAGTTGTAATCTGAGCAATAGTCTCATGTAATAAAAAAAAAAAATTCTCAGAGCCGGCCCGTGGCATTTTAATAACTCTCTAATCGCGCTGGTAGAGCCGCAGGGAGCGGGAGATATTTCTAAAATTCATTTCACAAAGACTCCGTTTTGGGTCCAAATTCATAACAATCCCATCGTTTGTATGAATAAAGAAACATGACTGGCTTTGGGAAAATTAATTGGTGAAGTGGAAGAGGTAGATTCAGGGCAAACGGGGGAGTGTTTTGGCAGATTTATCCATGTACGGGTACAGATTAACATTACTCAACCCTTACAGAGGGTACTTGTTGGGAAGCTTTTTGTAGAGGAGGAAGATGCCATCATGCTACCTTTGATTTATGAACGTCTACCAGAATTCTGTTATTATTCGGCATGATTGGTCATGCTTACAAGGATTGCGAGATTATGCCCCACAATGCAAAAGAAGAAAATTTTGGCTGTGGCGCCTGGTTAAAAGCCACCACGATGGCCATAAAGAATAAGTAGGGCAGACGCAGCAGAAGGGGAAAGTTCCAAAACCACGTGAGTCGGAACAGGGGAACGATCATGGTGAGTTGGCCCACGTGCAGATAGGTACAAACAAAAGCAAGAAGGCAAGGGACAGGACGGAGGCACTCAACAATTCCAATTCCTTAGCGAGCTCAAAGATAATCTCCTAGCCAAGAATTACGGAAAATCTAGCTGAAAGGAATGGTTGCCCAGTTGAAATCTTAGAGTTTAGTCCAGCCCATTCGCCACACGTCCAACAAGATAAGCCGTATGTTGTGCCCCAGCCTTGTTTGGTCCGATAATTCTCAATCCAAATCCGGGAGTGCTAGTTGCCATGCACACAGACGGTGGAAATTACTAGCCCGGAAGCAAGCATGCTCCACGAACTCAACAACTTCTTTTTCCGCTGGCCAGGAATATCTGAAAAGACATAGCGAGGAGATGGCCCAGGAAAAAAAGGGGGTTGAAAGTACAAAGATGTTTCCTCTGATGTTTCCACGGCGGTGGCTGGATTCCAGCCGCACCTAACACAATGAGGGCCTTATGTTGGGATGTTCGAGGCTTGGGGAACCCTCGAACATTCCATGATTTACAGCAAGTTCTCCACCAGTATAAACCAAATTTTATTTTCTTAAGGGAAACCTGTTAAGATAGTTAAACAGAATCTGTTATACATGCTGATGTGGCTGCTTATGTGGCAAATTAGTTTAGTTTCTAGTTCAACTGATTTTGCATGTAAACATAATGAAGAAGATTTCAGATCATAGTAAATAAACGTGTGTAACTAATCAAATGATAGAATAAACAATATATAAGTTTTCTCTTCTCTGCTTCTCTGGTTTTCCTTTTCATTTTCTTAGTAAACAAACAAACTCATCATTCTTAACTTGGTATCATAACTCGATCTCATGCTGCTTTTAACTCAAATCAAAACACAACATCTTTATTTTCATTTACCTCGCCAGTTAAACTTGATAGAGCAAATTATACAATTTGGAAGTCTCAAATTCTCACTTCCGTTCGTGCTAATGGTCTTGAAGATTTTCTCGACTGCTCAAAACTTTGTCCAGATCAATTCTCATCTGATGGAATTATAAATTTTGATTCTGATGCAACTGAGATCACTGCTGTCGAAGGAGTTCGAGAGAATCCAGCCTTTGTTATCTGGAAACGAAAAGATCAGATGCTGCTAAGCTGGCTGATGTCTTCTATCAGTCTAGAGATTCTCAATCTAGTGGTAAATTTTAAAACCTCACTTGAACTCTAGATTAGTCTTGAACAACAATTTGGATCTGAAACCTTTGCTAAAAAGGTATATCTGAAAATTATGCTTAATAATCTTAGAAAAGGAGCTATGTCCATGACTGAATTTTTTGGAAAACTAAAGACAGTTATAGATGAACTTGCTGTGGCTGGTAGTCCTGTTAGCTCACTAGATTTTCTTACTCACTTGATCAGTGGATTAGGCCAGCCTTTTATCATGTGGTAGTGTATATTGAGGCAAATCTTGCTAAGATGTCTGTAAATGAAGCCGATTCCATGCTTTTGACTCATGAGGCTCGATTAGAGGCTAATCAATTGAACTCTAGTAAATAAGCTAAAATGAACTTTGTAGCTAATGTTGCTCAAACTGGACAGAATACTAAGTCTGGACAGTATAATGCTAATTGGAACTAAAATCCAAATGGTAATGGCAATGGTAATGGAGGTAGATGAGATTTTGGTAGAGGTTTTTCATAGGGTCAAGTAAGAGGAAATTGGAACAATGGCTGGATTAGAACATCATCTGGTAACTATCAAGGTAGAGGTGGTTTTGGTTCTGGAAATGGAAATCTTGTAAAACCTGGTGGTTTTTACAATAGTAATGGGAGAGGTAGTTCTGATCTTAACTCTGCTGGAGTAATTTGTCAAATGTGTTTCAAACCTAAGCATACTGTAGCTGAGTGTAGAAACAGGTTCAATAGAGAGTTCATCCCTTTCAATTCACCATCAGGATATAACTCATATCAATATCTAGTACCAAGGTCTGCATATGCTAACTCAGCACCTAGAGCTGCTTTTGTGGCTGCTTCTGAAGGTGATTTTGCTGATCAAGGGTGGTACATAGACAATGGTGCAACTCATTATCTCACCAATAATCTACAGAATCTGAGTCTTGCAAAGGAATACTCAGGTAATCATTTGCTGCATGTTGGTAATGGTCAAGGGCTGCATATATCACATGTTGGTTACACTGGTCTTCATACGTCATTAGACTCAATCTTCTACTTAAAAGATATTTTGTTTGTTCCTCCTCTTATCAAAATTCTTATAAGCATCTCAAAGTTACTTGAAGACAACAACTTAACCATTGAATTTGTTGCCAATATATGTTTTATTCAGGACCAGAAGAAGGGAGTGCATCTTGCTCAAGGGATTGCTAGAAAGGCTATATTAGTTACTGTAAAAAAAATGATTTCATTTCTAGTTCTCACAGTCCTTCTCAGATTCCTAGTTCCATGCTTTCTGTTTTGAATAATTCAACTTGTAATCTCTTAGTTTTGAATAATTTAGCTTGTAATCTCTTAGATGAAGCTACAAATAAAACGTGTACAAACAATATTTTGTCTGCAAATTTATTGCATCAAAGGTTTGGTCATCCAAGTAAACATGTGTTGAAATGTATTATATCTTCTCTTTCTCTTACTTGTCCAACATCAATGCTTGATTTTTGTGATGCTTATCAATATGGTAAAATCCATCAATTCCCTTTTTACTCAATAGGAATAAAAATAAAAGCTCCTTTAGAGCTTATCTATACTGATCTCTGAGGTCCAGCACGTCCTTCACTATAGGACCATAGATACTACATTAATTTTGTAGATGATTATAGTAGGCACTGCTGGATTTTTCCTTTAACCCTCAAATCAGAAGCCTTAGTTACCTTCAAACACTTCAAAACCCTTGTTGAAAAACAATTTGATTATCCTTTAAAGTCACTACAATCTGATTGGGGAGGTGAATACAGGAATTTTGAACATTTTTTTTCAAGAAGAAGGCATAGAGTTTAGACATAATTATCCTTATACACATCACCAAAATGGTGTGGTAGAAATGAAGCATCGCCATATTGTAGAAACAGGGCTGATTTTACTTGTTCAGGCAAAAATGCCCTTATCTTTTTGGTGGGAGTCTTTTCATACAGCTTCTTTTCTTATCAATAGGCTGCCAACGCCTATTTTGACTAATATATCTCTTTATACCAAGCTCTATAGCAGAAAACCTGATTATCATTTCCTTAAAACTTTTGGTTGTTCATGCTTTCTTCTTCTCAGACCTTACAGTCAACACTAGTTTAACTTTCATACACAAAAATGTCTCATGATTGGTTATAGTCCTATTCACAAAGGCTATAAGTGTCTCGATTCCATTGGCAAAACTTATATTGCCAGACATGTCAAGTTTAATGAATCTGAATTTTCATACTCCAATATTTTTCCTTCACCAGAACCAAATGTGCCTCAGTTCAGTAAAGTTATTTTTCTGGCCCATTCATTTCTTCCAAAATCCTACTCACTAACAATAACTGTGAACAATCTTCTTTCAATCCTCCAACTCAAGATGCAGGCACTGATTCAGGTATCTTACAGACACTTTCTTCATCTCCTTCTTCAGCCACCTCTTCATACAGTACACCATATCAACCATATTTTTCTATTTAGTTTACATCAGTATCTAATCTTGCACCTCAACCAGCTCAAAATATCCATCCAATTCTCACTAGATCCAAAGCTAGTGTATTTAAGCCGAAAACTTACTTGGCTGCTACACAACACCTTGAACACATTCAGTTAAAGTAACATTAGCTGATTTCAAATGGAAACAAGCTATGTAGGCTAAATTTGATGCCTTATAGAAAAATAACACCTGGATTTTAGTTCCCAAAAAAGAAGTTGGGAAAATTGTTGGCAACAAATAGGTTTTCAGGGTGAAGTATAACCCTGATGGAAGTATATCCAAGTATAAAGCAAGGCTGGTGGCCAAAGGCTTCCATTAAATACAAGGAGTAGATTTCTTTGAAACATTCAATCCAATTGTAAAGCCTTGCACAATAAGAATCATTCTGAGTCTTGCTGTCATGTATCACTAGCCAATTCGACAACTGAACCTTAATAATACTTGTCTTAATGGTATCCTTACTGAAGAAGTCTTTATGCATTAGCCTGAAGGTTTTATTCATCCTTAATTTCCATCTCATGTCTGTAAGCTTACTAAAGCTCTTTATGGTCTTAAACAAGCTCCAAGAGCTTGGTATGACAAATTGAAATTTTCTTTGTTGAATTGGGGTTTCATTGCTTCAAAATCTGACACTTCACTGTTCATTTTTCATAAAGCAGGAGGTATAATTGTTATTTTAGTTTATGTGGATGACATCTTGGTGACTGGTTCTAATGTTCAGCTTGTTGAAAAAGTTATTGATCATTTAAGTTCAGAGTTTGCTTTGAAAGATTTTGGAGAATTCAACTACTTTCTTGGTCTTGAGGTTACATCTTCAGTTGAAGGTTTACATCTTTCTCAAACAAAATATGTAGGTGATATCCTCAAGAAAGCACAGATGATTGAGAGCAAAGGTCGTTCAACTCCCATGAGTTCTACAGAGAAGCTAGTCAAAGACAAGGGTGCTGCTTTTAAAAATCCCTCTCTCAATAGAAGTATAGTTGGCTCCTTACAGTATCTTACTCTTACTAGACCTGAGATTGCCTTCACAGTGAATAAGCTGAGTCAGTTTCTTGCTAATCCATCAGTGCTTCATTGGCAGGCATGTAAAAGGGTTCTGAGATATTTGCAATATACAATTGATCTTGGCTTACAGTTTTATGCCTCTGGTTCACTCACAATTTCAGCCTTCTCAGATGCTGATTGGGGCTCAGATTTAGATGATAGAAAGTCAGTTGGGGGATATTGCATTTATCTGAGGGATAATCTGATCTCATGGTCATCTAAGAAACAACCTATAGTCTCAAGAAGCATAGTTGAGTCAGAATACAGAGCATTAGAATTGGCAGTCTTTGAAACTTTGTGGATCACTTACTTGCTGCAAGAGTTGAAAGTAACTCTATTACAAACTCCAGTTATCTATTGTGATAACAAGAGTGCAGAAGCTTTAGCAAGTAATCCCAAGTATCACTCCAGAACCAAACATATTGAGTTAGATTTAAGCTTCATAGAGGATCATATAGCTCAAAAAGAACTGCAGATCAGTCACGTTCCCAACTATGATCAAATGGCAGACATCTTTACAACACCTTTAGCTTTTGATCAATTTAACTATCTAAGGTCCAAGCTCAATGTGGTTTCACAACTTTGAGCTTGAGGGAGGTTGTTAAGATAGTTAAACAGAATCTGTTATACATGCTGACGTGGCTGCTTATGTGGCAAATTAGTTTAGTTACTAACTTAGCTGATTTTGCATGTAAACAGATTGAAAAAGATTCCAGATCATAGTATATAAACGTGTGTAACTAATCAAACGATAGAATAAATAATATACAAGTTTTCTCTTCTCTGATTCTCTAATTTTCCTTTTCATTTTCTTAGTAAACAAACAAACTCATTATTTTTAACTAAACCAAACGAAACTCATATCAAATGGAAATCATTCGAGTTAAGTTAATTATGATTTTTGGCTTTCGGTGGGTTGTTTGGGTTAGCGTGTTAGCTTTACTCTGGAATTTTGGTATTAATATCAATATATTGTCTTATAATCTGCACCATATTGATATGTTGATTTTGCCTAATGATAACCTCACTCGGCGATTTACAGGATTTTATGGCCACTCTAAACAATACAAAAAAAAAAAAATTCCTAGAGCTTATTCCAAAGTTTATCCTGGCTTTCAATAGCCCCTTGGCTATGTGGAGGCGATTTTAGCGAGATTTTAAAGACTGATGAGAAAAGAGGAGGTATCCCAAAAAATATAAATTTCCTGTGTGATTTCAAAGATGCTTTACAAGTTTGTGACTTGTGTGACCTTGGATGCCAAGGTTACCCATTCACCTGGTTAAATAAAAGATATGGGGATGGGGATGTGTTAATTGAAGATCGGCTCGATTGGTTTTTATGTACTAGAGACTGGAATGACATCTTTATGGGGGCTGTGGTGTCCAATATTCAAGCATTCAAGTCAGATCACCTTCCAATCATGATTGACATTTTTAAAAGGAAAATGAATTTAAGAGAAAAATGATTTAAGTGGGTTAGACGGTTCCACTATGAGAATTATTGGAGATGATATGATGACAGTGACCATTTAATAAGTGGAGTCTGGTGAAACAAACATGTTGCTGATATCCTTAACTCGCTCGACAACTTCCTCAATATAATAGAAATAATTCAAGCGACTTGGCAGAAATGGAGTTCCAAGCATTTTGGAAACAAGAAAAATTACTAAAAGGGCTCAATTATCAGCTTATGGCCATCAAAAGTGGCCGCACATACATCCAGTGATTGACTGATATCCAAAACTTGGAAAGGCAGATTGAAGACTTAATGAATGAATGATGAGCTATATTGGTATCAGATGTCTAGAATCTCTTGGCTACAAGTGAAAGACAAGAATACAAGATGCGAAAGCACATTCAAGAAGACAACAAAATCTAATTGAAGAGATCTTAGATGGATATAATATATGGAAAGAGGAGCTTAAAGAAGTTGAGGTAGAATTTATAAATTACTTCTAGTATTTTTCAATCTTCCAATCCAATACCAGGTAGTGTAAACGATGCTTTTTTTTTTTATAGCTGAAAGTTATGAATGAGATGAATGAAATGCATACTCAAGTGTTCACAAAGGAAGAGGTTTGGGATATTTTGTTTCAGATGAATCCGAATAAAGTTCTAGGCCTTGATGGTTTTCCCGTCTCATTTTTTCACTCCTACTAAAGCTACATTGGTGATTTAGTGGCTGATGCATGCTTGAGCTTTCTCTATGAAGGTGGAGATTTGCGTAAGAATAATCATGCCCATGTTATATTAATTCCCAAGGTTAAAGTTCCACATAAAGTGGGTGATTTTCGACCAATAAGTCAGTGCACTATCAGTTACAAAATTATTACTAAGGTTTTAGCAAATTGGTTAAAGCTTATTTTGCAAGAGATTATCTCCCCAAACTAATGTGCCTTTGTCTCTGGCAAGCTAATTACAGATAACATTATTATTGGTTATTAATGCCTACACAAAATTCAGAACTAAAGGCGAGCGAAACAATATTCATTAACCTTAAAACTGGATGTTAGTAAAGCCTATGACAAAATTGAATGGGATTTTCTCAAGACAGTCATGTTAAAGCTGAGCTTCTCCTCACAGTGGGTACAGATTATTTACAAATGTGTCTCATCCTCCTCATTTTCTCTCCTGGTTAATGGGAAGTTACAGGCCATATAATTCTTTAAAGAGGGCTAAAGCAATGTTTTCCTTTGTCTCCATATCTTTTAATTTTATGTACAGAGGCCCTCTTATCCATGCTCCGATATACAGAGGCTAGCAATTTAATTCACGGTATTCAATTTGGTCGAGCAGGTTTGTCAATCTCGCATCTACTTTTTACTGATGATAGCTTAATTTTTGCCCGTGCAGCTATTATAGAGTGTGCACACTTGAAGAGCCTCCTCGACAAATATTATGCGGCATTAAGTCAGGTGATTACTTTTGGCAAACCTTCTATTTTAATTAGCCCTAATGCTTCATCAGCCACTGCCAATTTGATTCAAATTATTTTAATTTGACTATTGTCTCTTGCCATGATATGTACTTTGGGCTTCCCTCAATAATTGGTAGAAAAAAGTCTCAGCCATTTTCCAAGTTGAAGGAGAGGATTAGATTTAAAATTTTAGATTGGAAATCGAAGTTATTTTCTTGTGGTGGAAAAGAAATCTTGTTAAAGGCTGTTGCACAGGCAATCCCCACATATTCTGTGAGTGTTTTTTAAATGCCTTTTGAATTTTGTTTTGACTTGCAGTATGTTATTGCGGACTGCCCAAGTTGCTAGCCCAATTGCTCACCATTTTGGGCTAGAAAGCCAAGACAAGGCTAAGAGTGCTAGCTTAGCCCCATTCTAAAAAACTCTAGGCAACTCTAGCACATTGAACTTGTAAATACTTTAGAATACTCTACTCATTTCCAGCACATGTAAATATCTAGAATTCTAGGCATGTGATAGAATTCTTTAAAATTTATAGAGCTTGGCAAGCCTCCCCTATAAATAGGGCATGACATTTAGCATTTGTACAACAAGCTTAGAGTAAACAACTTAAGCATTCTTGTAAGCTCTATTGTAAATACTCTTTGAGTAATATAATTTCTCTTATTCGGCTCCATTGCTCTCTTTTCTCTAGCTCTTCGAAAACCTCTAGATTTAGCTAGTTGAGAAGCTCAAGGCTTGCTTAGCAACGTTTGACAAAGTTATCTAAGTGCCACACGGGTTTGCTGTGCAAAACACTCATCCCGTGACAAGTGGTATTAGAGCTAAGGTTTGCACCCACGCAAGTTAGCTAATGAGCAATGGTCGACCCTTTAAATCTAGCACAAGAGGGTGTTGTTGGTGTGGATGTTCCACCGGAACTAAGCCGCGGCCGTGAGGGAGAGCGTGCCCAAGGCAAGACTCGCTGCAAGTCCAAGGCCCCATCCGTGGATGCGTTGGAGCCTCGTGTGACCACTCTCGAAATTGCATTATCTGCCACTCAAGACAGCCTTAAGGGATTAGAGAAAAGAGTGGACGGTCTCGAGGGAGAATACGCTGAGTTCACGGTGGCAACAAAAGCCCTCATCTAACAGCAAGCGAACATCTCCAAGATGAGTTTTGTTCTTTTCATGATGAGTTGCTCAAACCTGGTAGCTTTGTTCAAGATGAACTACGAACTGTCCGTGCAGAAGTGGATGAAGTCCGCTTGGATTGGGCATGGCACAAGCGCACACTCTTCGCTAGTCCAGCTTTCGCAAGCACAAGTGATATGCGGCGTATTGACGTGCCAAAGCCCAACACCTACGATGGCACACGCAATACCACAATCGTGGACAATTTTCTCTTTGGGCTTGATCAATATTTCGATGCCATAGGTGTTCGAGACAAGGCATTAAAAGTGGGCATAATACCCACTTATCTTCGAGGCGCTGCACAACTATGGTGGCATCACAAGTATGGCCAGATGGGCAAGGGCATTTGCACCATCGATACTTGGGCCGACTTCAAGCAAGAACTTCGAAAGCAGCTCGTCCCAAGTAACGCGGAGAAGGAAGCGCGAGTGCGCCTACATCTCCTTAAACAATCGGGTAGCATTCGGGGCTACATCAATGAGTTCACTACCCTCATGTTGGAGATAAGCGACATGTTCGATAAGGATTCACTCTTCTATTTCCAAGATGGCCTCAAGGATTGAGCCAAGACTGAGCTTAATAGGCGGGGTGTTCAAACACTTGACAATGCCATCGCCATTGCGGAATCGCTCACTGAATACTCCACCCAATCCAAGAACAAAAAGGCCAACCAAGGCAAAAGTGAGGGAGAGAGTCGCAAGGACAAGTGCAACAACTGCAAAGATTGGGGGCAGAAAAAGTCGCTTAGTAACAAGAATGGGCAAGGCAAATCAGAGGGCAAGAAGGAGGCACTGAAGCCACGCAACCCATGCTTCATTTGCAATGGTCCTCATTGGGTACGCGACTGTCCTAAGAAGAAGTCACTCAACGCTCTTACAAGCCAACTCGAGAGCAACCCCACTATGTCCGCGGAAGAACCCCAACTTAGCATGGGTTCTCTCCAACGCCTCGACGCACTCAACCGCCAACAACCCACATTCATGAAGAAATGGCTCATCTATATAAGCGCAAAGATAAACGACCAATCCGTTCGTGCACTGCTAGACACGAGAACGACACACATCTTTGTGTTCGTAGACGAAGTTAAGCGCTTAGGCCTCAAGGCCACCAAGGAATGAGGCACGATAAAAGTAGTGAACTCACCCGTTAAGCAAATTGCGAGGATCGCACAAGGCGTACTTATTACGCTTAGGACATGTAGCAGAAAACTTGACTTCTCTATTGTGCCCATGGACGATTTCAAGATGGTCCTCGGCATGAAATTCTTCGATCAAGTCCATGCTTTCCCGCTGCCCACTACGAACTTCCTTAGCATCCTCGGTGGGAGCAAAGTATGCATAGTACCTACGAACGATGCAAGTCCGAAGAGAAGACACTCTCGGCCATGCAATTCAAAAGGGCTTTCAAGAAGAACCCAAGCTTCTTAGTCTCTATCCGGAAACTAAACGAGGAAGGAGATTGCGGAAACAAGCTAAGCCAAGTCCCTCCACAAATACAAAAAGTCCTTAACGAGTTCAAGGATGTGTTGCCTCCCGAACTTCCAAAAAAGCTCCCACCTCGACGAGAGGTAGATCATGCGATTGAGTTGGAATAAGATGCGAAGCTACTAATCTTAGCGCCTTACCATATGGCGCCACCCGAACTTAAAGGATTTGGAAGACAACTCAAAGACTTATTGGACCCAAAATAAATTCGCCCTTCTAAGGCCCCATTCGGTGCACCATCTTCTTTCAAAAGAAAAAAGATGGATCGCTACGAATGTGCATCGACTATAGAGCGCTCAACAAGATCACCATCAAGAACAAGTATTCGATTCCCTTGATCGCGGACTTGTTCGACTAGCTTGGCAAGGCACGATACTTCAACTCGACTTGTGCTCCAGGTACTATTAAGTGTACATGGCCAATGGAGACGAACCAAAGATAGCGTGCACAACAAGCATCACGCTCAAGGAGCATGCCCAACATTTACGACAAGTCCTCCAAGTACTTCGAGACAATGAGCTATTCCTCAAATTGGAGAAGTGCTCGTTTACCCAACAAGAAGTGGAGTTCTTTGGCCATAAGATTGCGGGTGGAAAACTCATGATGGAGAATGTGAAAGTAAAGGTCATCCTGAGTGGGAACCTCCCACGAAAGTGCCCGAGGTCTGCTCATTTCTTAGGGTGGTGAATTACTACCATCGCTTCATCAAGGGTTATTTAACCAAGACGGCACCCTTGACAGATTTATTCAAGAAAAACAAAATATGGCATTGGTCCGAAGAGTGCCAACGTGGATTCGAGTTGAAAAGAACAATTTCGGAGGAACCCGTCCTAGCTTTTCCTGACCACACAAAGCCCTTTAAAGTTCAAACAAATGCCTCAGATTTCACCATTGGTGGAGTCTTCATGCAAGAAGGCCACCTAACAACGTTCAAAAGTCGAAAGCTAAATGATACGGAATGCCGCTACACGGTGCAAGAGAAGAAGATGACCGCAATCATACATTGCTTGTTGGTGTGGTGACATTACTTACTTGGCTTACACTTCACAATCATGACGGACAACATAACGACGAGCTACTTTCAAACTTAAAAGAAGTTGAGCCCCAAGCAAGCACGGTAGTAAGACTTTCTTGCAAAATTCGACTATCGGCTCGAGTACAAACCAGGTAAAGCCAATGTCATTGAGGACGCTCTAAGCCGCAAGGCCGAATTGGAAACACTTAGCATGAGCCAATCGAAGTCTAACCTTATCTCTTGCATCTAGGAAGACCTCCAATAAGATCCACTAGCAAATGCTGGAAAAGGTAGTCGAGGGAAAGACAAGACAATTTTGACAAGATGAAAGCATCCTGTTCACCAAGGGAGATCGGCTACTCGTGCCAAGGTGGGGAAATTTGCGAAAAAAAGTGATCATGAGTGCCACTACTCCAAGTGGGCTTGTCATCCAAGAATTGAGCGCACCATTGCACTAGTCTAAGCCTCGTACTTTTAGCTGCACATGAAGGACAATATCGAGGCACATGTGCGAATTTGTTTTGTGTGCCAACAAGATAAGGTGAACATCAATTTCTAGCGGTATTATTAGAGCCACTACCACTCGCAACAAGGCCATGGGAAAGTGTCTCCATAGACTTCATCACATCGCTGCCCAAATCCGAAGGCTGCAGCAATATCATGGTCTCTGTCGATCATTACAGTAAGTATGCTACTTTCATCGCCACACCAGCCGATTGCAAAGCGGATGAGGCAGCCCACATATTGTCAAGCATATTGTGAAGCTTTAAAGAGTTCCGAAGAGAATTATGAGCTACCGAGACCCTCGGTTCATTAGACGTTTTTAGACGGAGCTCTTTAAGATGTTGAGGACCGATCTCAAGTTCCTGACAAGTTTTCACCCCCAAACAGATGGGTAGACCGAGCATATCAATGGCCTCCTTGAGATGTATTTGAGGCATTATATGAGCGCTCATCAGCGGGAATAGGCGAAGCTACTCGACATCGCTCAATTTTCTTATAATTTGTAATGAAGTGAGGCTACGGGCAAGAATCCGTTCGAGATCATTATAGGATTCCAACCTATGACTCCCAACGCTATAGCCTCAACTTACGAAGGAAAAAGCCCTGCGGCACATAAGCTCGCCCGCGAATAGCGCGATGAAGCAGACATCACACGAGCCTACCTTGACGAAGCCATAAGAAAGATGAAAAAGTAAACGGATACAAGGAGACGGCATGTTGAGTAAAAGGAAGGTGATTAAGTCATAATCAAGCTCCTACATCAACAATTCAAGACATTGCGGAAAGTCCATAAAGGGTTAGTGAGGCGCTATGAGGGACCCTTTCGAATTGTACGACGTGTGGGCAATGCCTCGTATCAACTCTAACTTCCGTCAAGACTCAAGATCTATCCGGTCTTCCGTGTGAGCTTTCTCAAGCCATACTATGGAGATGTGGAAGACCCAAGTCGCGGAGAATTGAGGAGAGCGCCAACTGCCATTGTCACTGTATTCGACAAAGAAGTGGAGTACATCATTGCGGATTGTGTGAGTCGGAGAAAAAGTGTGCCGCCATACAATGAGTACTTGGTGAAGTGGGAAAACCTCACCGAGAGCAAAGCCACTTGGGAATGTGAAGATAATTTGTGGCAATTCGTTGAGCACATCGAGCACTTCAAGCACGAGAGTGCGACGAGGACGCCGCGAGCTTAGGTAGGGGAGGATGTTGTGAACCGCCCAAGTTGCTAGCCCAATTGCCCACCATTTTGGCCTAGAGAGCCAAGACAAGGCCAAGAGTGCTAGCTTGGCCCAATTCCGGGAAGTTCTAGGCAACTCTAGTACATTAAGCTTGTAAATGCTCTAGAATACTCCACTCATTTCCAGCACATGTAAATATATAGAATTCTAGGCATGTGGTAGAATTCTCTAGAATTTCTAGAGCTTGGCAAGCTTCCCGTATAAATAGGCATGGCATTTAGCATTTGTACAACAAGCTTAGAGCAAGCAACTCAAGCATTTTTGTAAGCTCTCTTGTAAACACACTTTGAGTAATACAATTTATCTTATTCGGCTCCATTACTCTCTTCTCTCTAGCTCTTCGAAAACCTTTAGGTTTAACTAGTCGAGAAGCTCAAGGCTTATGTAGCAACATTCGGCAAAGTCGTCTAAGTGCCACATGGGTTTGCTGCGTAAAACACTCATCCCGTGACAATATGGTGACTAATTATTGGTGGAGTCATTCTTCCTCATTGAAGGGTATTCATTGGCTTCCATGGAGGTTCTTTAGCCAACCAAAAAGTGAAGGCGGCATAGGTTTTCGAGATCTGATTGCCTTTAACCAAGCTCTTTTCACCAAGCAGTGCTGGCGGATCCTTCTTTAACCATTTTCTTTGGTGGCTCAAGTTTTAAAAGCCAGATATTTTCTTAACTTGGGGTTTCTCGAGAGTAAGAGGAGAAGCAATTCGTCTTACATTTAGAAGAGTTTGCTTTAGGGTAGGAAGATAATTAAGAGTGGTTGGAAATGGAGAGTAGGTGATGGAAAAGATATTCTTGTATATTATCACAACTACCTTATATAATCGGACATTTCTCTCCTCACTCTCTATCTACAAACACCATTGTAGCCAAATTATTAAGCACAAGTAAAGGATGGAATGTTGAGCTCATTCGACAACATTTTCTCCCCGTTGAGTCTGCTAAAATCCTCAAGATTCCACTACCTAATGTGCTTACGAGAGATAATTTACTTGACACTTTAACAGAAATGGTGTTTATTTGGTAAGAGTGGGTACTAAGTTGCATTGAGATTGAGATTCCTCGACTTTCCTTCTAGTTCGACAAGTCTTGCTAGTTGGTGGAAATTTATATGGCACCTCCTAGTTCTTCTTAAAATAAAAATCCTTTTTTGGAGAGCCTTAAAAAACATTCTCCCCACACAATATAATTTGGAAAAAAGGAAAATCTTGAATAATGAATTTTGTCCAAGATGTCATGCCTACGTAGAGGATGCTTATCATAGTCTTGTTGCTTGTAAATATGCGAGGAAAGTTTGGAAGCTCAAGCCTTGTTTTTCTTGGCTTGCCAGCTCAAATAATATGTCATTCTCTTGTTTGGTAAAAAAGGGGCTGAAATTTTATCAAAGGAAGAGTTTGTTTTGTTTGTGGGAATGGCTTGGTCAATTTGGAAAGCACGAAATAAGGCTTTATATGGTAGTTCAAGAGACGATTGCCACCAAGTTTTAAATAGGGCTGAAATTTTACTAGAATCTACCAAAGTTGGGCTACTTGGTCAATATATCGCATGCCAAAATGTTCCTCCTCAACCTGATATTTGGCACCCTCCATATTCTCCTTTGGTATAAGCTTAATACTGATGTAGCTGTGGAAAAGGAAAGAGGTTTTGCTAGCCTAGGATGTATTATGAGAAATTCTGAAGGAGTTGTAATGGTTGCGAAAATATCAAAGAACCCTTGCTTAGGAGATCCGAAAATTACTGAAGCTCTAGCTATATTAGAGGGTTTAAAGATGACTGCAAATGTTGTTTTAGCTCCTCTAATTATAGAGTCCGATTCAAATTATGTTGTAAATTTTATTCTCAGGTATTTCTAGTAGAGGAGAGTTGGATTGGATAATCTGTGAAATTAGAGCTTTGCTAGACCAGAAGAATCAGTATAAGGTGGTTTATACTCCGAGATCCTGTAACTTCGTGGCTCATGGTTTAGCGAAAATGGCCTTGTCTAGTTGGGAATCTCGGGTATGGCTTGAGGAGGTTCCAAAACTAAATAAAATGGTGGGACTATTTGAACTCATCTAAAAGAATACATATTTGTTATTAAATTTTAATTTTTTAAAATTTCAAAGTTACCCTCACTAATTTCTTCCTTCTTCAATCTCACTGTAACAAAACTCTCTCTCTACTATGGTTGCCTCTAAACAACACTCTCTTAACTTTAGATAGAAATTAAAATGAAAATATTTGTTAATTTATATTATTACCTTTAACTATAAATTAAGAGGTGTTAGTTTTTCTTTTTGAAAATTTAGTCAAAAAAATTATTTATTCTTTATGGTGTGTGAAGATTGCATATAGATAGTGGGTTTTGTTACTCTTTATTCTTGATAGATTATAACATTATCTATTTTTGAATTTTGAGTTGTTTGTCTTATCTATCAAAATTACTTGCAATCTATCAGTAAAAAGAAATGTAAAAATTTGTAGAAACTAAAGGTGCAGGAGAAAGAGAAAATAAGTTAGAGAAAGAGAAAACATGATTATTAGGAAATTTCATCAAAAGGATATATTAATAATAAAAGATTAATTAAAAAGAGGGTACATAAAATAAATCGATAGGTTCAAATAACAGCAACATAAATAAAAAGTAAAATTATTAAAAATTCTTGTTGAAAAAAGTCATAAAGTGGAAGTGATGTGATATTGCAATAAAGCTAAAGAACAAAATAAATATGTGAAATTGGACACGGAATATAATAATATAATAATCTATTCTAAGATTTCTCATAATGAGGAGGAAATATTAAAAATAATACAATTACTGAATATATATATATATATATATATATATAATGAAACTTATAATTAAATTTAATATAATTATTACTTATATAATACTTTTTTAAAATAATTACACACTTAATGTAGTATTATTTATTTATTGCATAGTTAAACTGGCATTACTCTAAAGTTTCTACATAATAATATAATAATCTACTCTAAGATTTCTCATAATTAGAAAGAAGTCAAGGATATATTAAAAATAATACAACTAATGAATATATATATATAAATGACACATGTAATTAAATAATTATACACTTAGTATAATATTATTTATTTATTGCATAGTTAACCTGTTACTACTCTAAAGTTTCTCCAAAATTCGGACGTTAAAACTCTTGAATCAGCATTTAACGGTCCCACCACTAATGCACCATTATATTATATGCATGGCCATGATTATGTTACCCCAAGGGTTAAAATATTGCTGTCACAGTTCTATAATGAGGAAGTGTCCAAACTCTCCACAGCTCCACTTGGTTATGTAAAACTACAAACTTTTATTCATGATAACAAAAATTTCAGTATAACACCCGAAGTGAAAAAAAAAAAAAAAGGGAGAAGACTTGAAGCCTTGCAATAATTGTCCTTTTGGGAAAAAAAAAAAGATAAAAACTTGTTTAGTTCTTAAATTTTGAGGGTAGTGTTTATTTAGTTTTTATATTTTTAAAAATACTTCAAAACGTCTCTACTGTTATTTTATATTTTTTTTATCTTATTTTTACAATATTATCATTTTTAGAATATTGTTTCTTTTTTTGGACATTAATAAAAAAATAAAATTACTAATTTAATCCTAAAAAAATAAAAACAAAGACAAATAAAAAAATTAATTACTAATTTTTTGGACATTAAAAAAATTAATATATTAACTCCGTGGAGTATTCAAAAAAATTAATATAATTTTTTTGTTCCCATTTTACATTTTTGGTTTAAATTGATAATTAAATTTTTCTTTCCAATAAAGAACAAATATTATTGTACGAGGAATATTGCAATAGTAAGTAAAAAAGAATAAAAAGTAATAGGAAATGTGTCAATACTTAACGGTAATGATGTTTTGAGATATTTTTAAAAATATCAAGATTAAATAAGTAATAATTTTAAAATATAAAAACTAAATAAAATTTTATAAAAAAAGTAAAAAAGGATCTGCTAAGGTACATCGTCAGTATGTTACCTCCACGACCACGTCACAGCTTAAAACGTATTTCACGGATTTTCCGTATCCACGACCGCATCACAGTCATGTAAGTTTTTCAACAGTTGGGATTTAGTTAACTTCTAGTTTTTCCTTTTAAAAATTATAAAATACAAAATAACTTCAAATTTCAGCTTGTGTCTCTGTCCACGTTTGTAATGCACTCTACGTCCTTTTCCTTTCTTACTTTTTAAAAACCTCAGGATTTCGTAATCATCAATTTTATCGAAAATTATGACCAATAATTTCAGTTTGTGACTTCATTAGCTACAATTCTATTCACTCAATAAGAGTATAAGTAAATTAAGATTTGAACTCTGTACAGATTTTTTAGAATTAAAATTATTTTATCTTTCTAAAATTAATTTGATTCAATTGATCACATAATTGTCAAAACTAACGAATTCAAATAAAAATATAAATAAAAAGAGAAGTTTAGGACCTGTTTCATATTATTTTATGGGGTCCGGTTATGGTACAACTGTGGTACCATACCAGAGTTGCTTTTAGCCATTAGATTCAGTTATGGTGATAACTGTGACTAAATTTAATGGTTGGGTGCAACTGTAGTACGAGACTATAGTTGCATCATAATTTTGTTCTATTTTATAATAACTATTTCTATTTTTGTTCTCGATTGACATCTTGTAATTTTTATTTCATTAATAAAGTTTTATCTTTCTGTCTTCACCCATAAATATAGGCTAAAGGTCAAAACACATAAATTTAAATATCCCTATGTGATTTTGGTGTTTTAGTATTTTTCTATTCACTTTAATTATGCGTCTGGTTCACCTATTAATTTTCTAACAGAAATTACCAGGCAAAACCAATCTCTTAAATTTGCTGAGCATGCGCATATTGATATCCCCCCTAAGGCTTCATGAAGAATGGTGAAACAAGGCAAAGGCCACATTAACATAAGTAAATTCAATCTTGAAATCATGTACAACAAATGAAGTTTATAGAGAGAGCAGTTTATTAATAGTCTATAAAACAAATTGTTGCTGGATTCCAGTACAAAAGCACGAGACATTATCTACTTAATTTGAAATTTAAAACAGCATTAATTAATTGCAATGCTTTAAAGCATAGAGTGACCTTGGAGTTGGGATGACCACAAGTGGCTTTGACTTTTTCAGCACCATTAAAAGCTTATCGGAAAGAAAGATCAAACTTTGTTCCCTTGATGAGTGTGTA
The DNA here is from genome assembly GCA_029633175.1 of Citrus glauca. Lineage (NCBI taxonomy): Eukaryota > Viridiplantae > Streptophyta > Magnoliopsida > Sapindales > Rutaceae > Citrus > Citrus glauca. Next base: position 1,991,231 of record JAQOOD010000009.1, read on the forward strand.
TATATATATATATTATCCTTAATTATATAATTACTAGTTATTTTTATTTATTATTTTTAATTAATTGAATTATTTATTAAATAAGGAATTAATTGGAGATTATGGATAAAAAGAACACGAAGAAGTTCAATTTAGAAAGCATTAAAAATGAATTAATTTTGGAAGCAATTAAACATAAATACATGCGGAAGTGAAGCCAAGGACACAGAAGCTAGTAAATTAATTGATCCAACCACGTGAAGAAGAAATTAACCACAACATAGGTGGCTTTAGCTTAATTGGAGTGCACGTGCAAGACCAAATCAAATTAAAAGGCCAAGTCTTTTGACTTTAGAATTTAAAAAATCGGTGGCCCATTTTGAAGGCTATAAAAGCTGACTTTGGCTTTTGAGAGGGCAGCTGCCACAAGGAGCAAGAAGACACAACCGCAAGGCAGAGAAGAAAACCGGTAGCAACAGTTAAATTTCCTGGTTAGTTTTATTTATTTTGTTGCTTCTAATTTAAGTATGTCTAGTTAATTTTCTTATACCGAGTTTAAGGATGAAGTCATATTTAATGAAATAATTATCTTTTTATTTAATTAATCCCTTATATGCGTGTTTTAATATTTCTGGTTCTTATTTCATATGATTAATTGAATGTTATTAAATCTTTTCACCAATTATGTCATGCATTATTGTTCGCTAAGATTAATAGTTGATTAAATTTATGCTTGGATCTATGAAGTCTATACAAAATTATCTTTGATTCCGTATCTTTCATTAAATTATTCACAGAGAGTGCTTATGAAGTTTTAACTATTTGTTATTCAATATGTTTACATGAGATATTTAGATATCATACTATTAAGTAGAAAAAGAACCTACACAAGATTAATTTTAATAAAGTCATATTTAATGAAATAATTATCTTTTTATTTAATTAATCTCTTAAATGCGTGTTTTAATATTTTTGGTTCTTATTTCACATGATTAATTGGATGTTATTAAATCTTTTCACCAATTCTGTCATGCATTATTGTTCGCTAAGATTAATAGTTGATTAAATCTACGCTTGGATCTATGAAGTCTATACAAAATTATCTTTGATTCCGTATCTTTCATTAAATTATTCACAAAGAGTGCTTATGAAATTTTGACTATTTGTTATTGAATATGTTTACATGAGATGTTTAGATATCATACTATTAAGTAGAAAAAGAACCTACACAAGATTAATTTTAATTGGGCTTAATTGTTATATCTATGAGATGACATTTAATGATTTCGAGTTGTTAATCTAAAATTAGGAATTAATTAATAATTAAATAATTACTAGTTGAACATTGGTGGATTTTGAAACCTCAATAATTTTTATCTTATTGAATTTTCCTTTGCTTTATTGTTTTCTTATTTTAATTAATTTTATTTCGCTTAAAAACTCAATTTGCTCAACTAGATTATGATTAATATTAATTTTAAATTTAAATTAGATTTTTTAATTTATAACAATCTCTATAAATTCGACCTTATTACCACTATTTTATTTCTACATTCGTGTGCTTGCGAGTATATAAAAAATTTTCATAACGTCCCTCAGGCAAACTCCACTCAAAAAGAAAGATGCAATAGGTTGGTCAATACGTAAGTAAGGGACAATCTTCTCTCCTAGAGGAATTGCAGGACAAATCCTCCTTCCGGAACCAAATGGAAGATAATTGAAATTGTTTCCTCGAAAATCACCTATCTTGACATCTTTCAAGAACCTATCAGGTTGAAAATCTCGAGGATTTTCCCATACCTCAAGATTCCTCTGTATCGCCCACGCATTGATGAAAATTGTTGAGCCCTTGGGAATTGTATACCCAGACAAGTTGCTTGTTGCACTAGGCCTTCGCGAGGTTATAACAAGCCTTCGCGAGGTTAGAAGCGGCGCGGGTGGATGCAATCACAATGTCTCTTTTACATTTGCTTCTAAGAAAGGCAATTTGGCAAGATGAAACTCTTCCACAACACTGTCAAGTGCCACCACTTGCTCCAGTTCGTTGCAGGCTTTTCTCATGACCTCCGGTTTCTGCAGCAGCTCTGACATCGCCCACTCTACAGTGATTGATGTTGTATCCGTACTTCCAATAACAAGATCCTGTTGAGTGTTGACAATTCAATTCAAATTCAAAAAATGATAACGCGTAAAATAGTTCAAAGCAAGTTGATAAGATTTTTACCATAAACAAGGCCTTAATTTGGTCCACGGATAAGGAATAATCTCCTTGCTGCTGAAGCTCCAACAAGGTTTGCAGAAAATCTTTGCTCGACTTCCCATCATTCCTGTCCTGTCCACTCTGACCAGGTCTCAATAATGACTCGAAAATCTTTGCAGAAATTTTCTACCCAGATAAAGTTTGAATACTGGACCGTAAATTTGGGACATTTTGGCAAAGTAAAGATGAAAATTTGGTTCAACAGAAAGAATGTTTCCAGCTAAGGGCAGGGCTCGCGGACCTGGTGGCAGTGGTGGTGAGCTTCTAGTTGGTTTCTTAATGAACCATGCATAGAAAGAAATGGCAAATGTTGCTGCCAAAAGAATTGGTATCACTCCGCAGCTGGTGATTGTGTGCTCGATGAATTCAAAGGACAGACCAACGGAACTATGGATAAGTTTTGATAACATGTTTGACAATTGCGGAGGAGAGTGAAGCCTGTCAAACAAATGAAGTGGAAGCAATGGATTTGTTTCAATAAAAAGGAGGACAATTCGTTGTTAATAGCTAAAGGACATAATTTTTCAATCTTGTCTGTGACAGATGAATTCTTTTTGTGGTCTTTTATGCTGCTATCTCTATGTTTTCTGGATGTATCTTGCTTGCTGTTTAATGCAGAGTATTGACCATAGACCATCGTCTTCATTGGTGTGTGGTAGGGGATAATCTGTTTGAGATTTTTTGCGAGTGTGCCAATCTTGAACCTATAGAAGGTGAGTTTACTCTCATATACATATTACAATGGTCGAGTAGCAAATTTATTTATTATGTATGTTCATTAGTCGAATACTTATTTCTGCATCTTCATATGCCTTCATCAGAGGAAGAAGAAGGGCACAATTGGGATTTTAGTGCTGACCAGCTGGAAAACGAGGGTACAGGTATGGAGTGACAAACATGATTCCATTCCCTTTTGAAATATTACGTCCCTTCCTGTTAATCTTACCAATGTTATGTTCTTTAATAATTGGTATGTCCATTAGGGGAAGATCCTGGGTGGCATTTTTTTCAGGATCCAACAAACCCAATTGGTCATTCAAATGGTGAGTGATAATGACCTAGCTAACAATGTGCTTCAGGTATGCCTCAACACATCCATTTTTCTTGTTGTTCATTCTTGGCTCTCAGATTTAGTGTCTTATTTTGTTGTTTGAATTCCAAGTCATCACCGGTTTTCACCCCATATTCTATGACCTATGCAGCCAATTGAATTTGTCTGGAAATTTATATTAGACCTCAACTATGCCTTCCTCATTGATACCATTATTTAAATTGCCTGCAGCTTCAAATTAATGATCAACGCTTTGACGATGCAGAGGAGATGGAACAGGAGAATGAGAGTGGCGATCAGTGAGCCTTTAACCATCATAGAATTCACGGAATGGCAAATTTGAGTCAGGTGATCCCTCTTATTCCATGTCCATTCTCTTGCTGTATACTGAGTGAACAACTTCTGATGTAAACATGAGTGGCATGAGATTGTCACCTGTTAACATTCTAATGTTTTCTTGTATTTAATGATTAACGTTATAAGTAGCAAAAGTTCGGATCAATAAGCAATCAGATTGTGTTTTCACCTTGCATTAATGTGCACTTTCTACCTTTATGGGGAGGGAGGAATAATGAGGATGGGGGCTTGTCTTTTGTGTCTTTTAGGATGCCTCAGAAGTTTGGCGAAAACACAGCTTGATCTCAGCATGTTTAACCCTCAAATGCATTTACCCCCTCTGAATTTCGGAAAATAAACAGATATCCCTGAATGCTAATCGTAATTATATTTAACTCACAATACTTCAGTGTATTAAAGTTTCGTCCCAGTACAATTTGATGCTTTTAAAATATGATAAGCCCCAGTACGAAGACTTGGCTGTTTACAAGCCCGTTTGCTGTCCTATAAATATATCTGCATATCCTAATGTATTTTGCAACTTTAAGAATGCACCAAACGGTGAAGTTGCCGGGATCTTTTAACTTGATTTGCTTGGTTGAATCACAGTGTCAATAAATGGCTAAATAGACACCAAATCTAGGAACCGTAATCAACAAATGCAGACAACAAACAAATTTTATTACGGGTACAGGTAGTCTTTTGGTCAATTCCATTCACTTCTCTTAGAAATTTGGCAATCTAAGGTGCAAGTCAACTCCACTCATAGCAGCATGTCACTTTGGGGAAAAGAGTCTCTTGTTCACATCACTTCAGAAATCCCTTTAAATCTCAACCCTCTGTAGAAAACGACTCCCTAAAATCACTTGTAGATGTCAAAATTTGGTAAAGACAATTGAATTTATTTAACGGGAAATTTTACAGGACTCGCTGCGGTTGGTTCATTTGCAAAAAGCGTTAAATTCGAAAATATTGTAAGTATTAACTCCTCCCCTCTTTTTCTGGTTATTACTAATGTTGTTATTACACTTCGCAACACACATTCCACAAAACAATAAAAGCTATGGCTATTATGAAGCTGCTCTCAGGTGTAAAATATAAATTTTAACCACACACGCAAATAGAGATGGCAATTTATAGGCTTGGGCCGGGCTTAAACTTTTTAAATTAATTATAAAATATTTTTAAATTAAGAAAAAATTTAAATTAAAGATAATCGTCTAATATATAAATAGAATAATAGTCCAATTCATAAAATATTAGTAATACAACCTAATAAAATAACAAATACTAATATAAAAATTAAACTAATTTTATATTTTGAGTTTTTTCCTTTTTATTTAAATTAAATTTATTTTTTATTCATAAATTTAAAAAGTCTAGGCTAAATCTGGGTTTTTTTGCTAAACTTTTGTCTAGGCCCAACATATGAGGGTTTTGTAATTTTTGAGCCCATATTCGGGTCAGCCCAGGTTTTTTTGCCAACTCTACACGCAAAATAATAAATAATAAATAATTTATTATAACTTTGATTGTATAATTATGAAAGGTGCTCTACCTTATTGTGATTCCAATATAACCGGACCCAAAAAGAAATTATACATTCTTAAATAAAATTATTACTATGGTAAAGTTTATATCAGTGGCAGGAAATGCAGCTGTTGACCGAAATGACTTAGAGATGATCCATTCGAACGTACTGGATCTTAGCATATGTTGTTCTATAATTGGATGATCCGACGTGGGATTTCCTTTCTTTTTCTTTACCTTTTTCATTCTCTTTTTCAAGTTAATCATCATGATAAGAAACAAAAGATTCCTCAGTAGTGGTTAAGTTACATTTTTAACCAAACTTACATCGACAAAGAATTGTTCTCCATAATCCAAGAATATTTGACAACCAAATTATACTTGGAGCAACTCTTGGATGAATGCAAGTTACATTATTTTGATCCCTGTATCTTTGTATTTTGAGCCAGTCAATTGATCCTACATATCTGTCTTTTAGGTTATTTAGTATGAAGTGACAGTAATAAAGTATTAATAACGCGTGAAAGTAGAGGTTTGAACACTATTAATAAACTTCATAAGCATATAACGGACTTATACTACATAAGTGGGGCGGGGAAGAAGATCAAAACCTAAAACAGCCAAGCAGACACCTCAAAGCAATTTTGGTTTAAGAAAATTCTTGGTTCGAGGTTACCAGACAAAACAAATCTTTGAGATTTGATGAGCTTGTCCTGCTCACGCGTAGGTGTCCATATTACGGCTTCATGAAGAATGGTGAAGGCCAAAGCCACAATAACATAAGAGTGCATTAAATTTTGAAATCATGTACAAGCACAACAAACGTCGTTTATGGTAGAAAGAAAATTATTAGCGGTCTATAAAACAAAGTTTTTGCTTTCTTCCATTACAAAAGCAAGAATATGGCACAACACTCGTTTGAAATCTAAAACAACAGTGATTAATTGCAATGCTCTAAAGCAGAGAGTGATCTTGGAGTTGGGATGACCGCAAGTGGCTCTGACTTTTTCAGTGCCATTAAAAGCTTATCGGAAAGATCAAGCTTTGTTTCCTCAGGCAAACTCCACTCAAAAAGATGCAACAGGTTGGCCAATACATGAGGGACAATCTTCTCTGCTAGGGGAATTCCAGGACAAATCCTCCTCCCGGAACCAAATGGAAGATAATTGAAATTGTTTCCTTGAAAATCACCTGCTTTGACATCTTCCAAGAACCTATCAGGTTGAAAATCTTGGGGATTTTCCCATACCTCAGGATTCCTCTGCATCGCCCACGCGTTGATGAAAATTGTTGAGCCCTTGGGAATTGTATACCCATACAAGTTGCTAGTTGCACTAGGCCTTCGCGAGGTTAGAAGCGGCGCGGGTGGATGCAATCTTAATGTCTCTTTTACAATTGCTCCCAGGTAAGGCAATTTGGCAAGATGAAACTCTTCCACAACACTGTCAGGTGCCACCACTTGCTCCAGTTCGTGGCGGGCTTTTCTCATTACCTCCGGTTTCTGCAGCAGCTCTGACATCGCCCACTCTACAGTGATAGCTGTTGTATCTGTACTTCCAACGGCAACATCCTGTTGAGTGTTGACAATTCAATTCAAATTCAAAAAATGAAAACGCTTAAAATAGTTCAAAGCAAGTTGATAAGATATTTACCATAAACAAGGCCTTAATTTGGTCCATGGATAAGGAATAATCTCCTTGCTGCTGAAGCTCCAACAAGGTTTGCAGAAAATCTTTGCTCAACTTCCCCTCATTCCTGTCCTGTCCACTCTGACCAGGCCTCAATAATGACTCGAAAATCTTATCCAATCGAACTGTAAGCTTTTTGGCTTTGGATTCAAGTCCCTGTAAGTCAAAGCGAGTAAAAAGAGGAAAAAGATCGGAAATGTTTCCCGAACCCAACACTTGAAACATCTCCTCGAGTACTTCCCTAAATTGAACCGCCATAGTGTCCCAATCCTCTCCACGCAGTGAAGCCCCCCATAAGATTCTTGTTGCTACATCTAGCGAAGTTAAGAACATCAGCTCACCTACTTTAATAGGTGAACCAACCCGTCCACTGACATCCTTCATTGATCTTAAAACTGCTTGTCTACGAATCGGAGAAGAAGAATTAAGGCTCGTGTTACTCATAGTTTCACGAATAAGAACTTGACGCAACTTGGGCCATTCAGGACTCGCACCTATAGACTTCCCTCCGTATGTTACAGCTGATGCAGCTGCAGATGGATCGCGGTTGGCAAATACCACATCATGCTCTTTGAGGACTTGTTTGGCAAGTGAAGGTGAGCCGATCACAATGCACAATTTTCTACCCAGATAAAATTTGAAGATTGGACCGTAAATTTGGGACAATTTGGCAAAGTAACGATGCAAATTTGGTTCAACGGAAAGAATGTTTCCGACTAAGGGCAGGGCTCGCGGACCTGGTGGCAGTGGAGATGTGCTCCTAGTTGGTTTCTTAATGAACCATGCATAGCAAGAAATGGCAAATGTTGCTGCCAAAAGAATTGGTATCACTCCGCAGCTGGTGATTGTGTGCTCCTTGAATTCAAAGGACAGACCAACGAAACTATGGAACAGTTTTGATAACATGTTTGACACTTGTGGAGGAGAGTGAAGCCTGTGAAACAAATGAAGTGGAAGCGATGGACTTGTTTCAATAAAAAGGAGGACAATTCGTTGTTAATAGCTTAAGGACAAAATAAAGAGAGCACGGCTAAATATTTCTTCCACACAAAATCGTGCTCCCTTCGATATATATAATATGGGAAAATGGCATGAAGTCTCCTCGGTGTAAGTCTAACCTGTATTCGCGAGGTGACTTTCCTAAGTTACGAAGACGCGAGCAGATAACTCTTCGAGGATGTTCAAGCGGGGATCTTGTGAAGAGAGACTTAAATTAAGCCAACCCACTAACGATCATGATTAGACGAGCAGGAAAACAATGTATTCGAGGGCATGCAAAGTTTCAAAAGCTCAAAACCTCCTAGAGGTGCAGTAAAAAACCTCAGATTTGCTCAAATTTCTTGCCCATGGCGAGATTAATTTCGGCAATCCCGAGCTGACACATGAAAAAGCGAAAGGACCAAAGAAAGCCGGATAAGTGCCAGGGGCGTACAGAAAAGAAGGCGCAAGAACCCTCGAACAAGCCTTTTGGACTAATCAAGAAGGCCTTCAAAAAGGCTTTATGGGGATTTGCTCACCTCGAGGTCACTCCAAACTTAATAATTTCCACGATCGTTTACTTTCAATACTAGAATTTTGGTAGACTAGTTTTTGGTGGATAAAAAGGAGAAGAAGAGGGAAGGTGGAGGGACCAGGCGCGAGAAACTAAAGGAGAAGAGAAAGGAAAGTGGAGGGGCCGGGCGTGAGTTTAAAAAAAAAAAAAAGTACGAAGAAAAAGGAAAGTGAAGTGGACAGCAAAGGTGGTTCAGCTGGCATTATACTTAAAAGGAGGACATCAAGTCAGCAACGCACCACAATTTTTGTCTTTTTGTAACTTCAGCTCTTCACCGTCCGATTTAATGAAAAAGCAGCGCCCATGGTAAGGAAATGTCTATTGGGTAATTAATATTATGGTCCCTACTTTTTCGAAAATTCAAAAACAATAAAGAGTTACAACTTTTAATGCATAAGTTCGAATTGTCTCAAAATAATACATAATTAGACAATTAAAATTAGGAAAATTTTCATTAACATAATCATTGTTAAAAATATAAAATAAAAAAATAAATTTAATTTTTGAATAAAATAAAATTATTTCAATTTCTTCATCTTATCTATCTCATGTACCATGAACTAGAACCGGAAGTAATTAAAAAGAAGAATATAAAAATAATCATAGAATGAAATAATAGATATTGTCAATTCAAGTTAGAAAAGCATTAACCAATTACTCCTTTAATTAGCCTAAACCAGTAATCTAGTTTAGTACCTGGAGGCTGGAACTTCAATGTAAAATAATAAAAAATGTAATTCCAGATTATTAATTTAATTTTCAATCCAAATTGTAGTGAAATTTTCCAATTACTACTATTTTTTATGATGTTGTGTTAGTATGTCAATGTTTAATGTTCAAAATAGTAAGAATATGTTTAACATATTAACATTTGCAAAAGAGTAGAAGAACAAAATTCATAATTATGATACTTCATTCGAATGAAATTATAGTGATATGAATTAATTCAATAAACATATACACCCAAATAAGCTAAATACTAGGAGCTTTGTTATTCCTAAGTTATACATTGTAGATTATTATAACTTTGTTAATTAACATAACATTGTCAAATAGCTAATTAAAACTCTTTTGCGAATTAAAGTTGGTAGAAAAATTCGAATCCCAAATCCCATACCAAATGATATATGATACAATATATGACTTAAAAATAATTAAAACAAATAGGAGTTTGAGATTAAATTTATTGTCATTAAAATTCAGGACTAATCAGGACTTCAATTGGGATCCTGATGGAATCCTAATTATACCAAATTGTATTTATTTTCTAACTTAATTAAAATGTTAAAAAAAATTCCAAATTTGGCTAAAGCCCAAACTCAATGCTTGCTTTTGGACTCCTTCAGGCTAATCATTAATAGCTTATGGTTTATATTTTTTGATTCATTAGGTTATTTTAATTAAAATAACAATTAAGCAAATAATAATAATAATTATTATTATTATTATTATTAGAACACAATTATCAAATAATGTCAAGTTGAATCTTGTTGATTTTAATTTGTTGATTAATGATTTGAAAATGGAAAAAAATTAGGCCACCTATGGAGTAGAGGGAAAGAATGAGAGAGGAAAAATAAAATTATAGTTAAAAATAATTTAAAAAACAAAGTAAGGGGTCAAATGAAATTTAACACACAAAAATAAAATAAAAAATAAAAAAAGTTGTGGTAACTTGCAACTGTTTTAGAGTCGTAAAAGAAGAATATTGAACTTTTCTTTTCTTTCTCATCCATTATTGCAGAGGGTTGACTTTTCGAAATGTAAGGGTGATAATTGAACAGAGTACTTTATCATTACTTGAGCACTGCTGGGGTTGCTTTCAACAACGGAACAGAGTACTTCACCATTACATGAACTCTGTTGAGGTTGCTTTCAATAACTGTCAGCAAAGATGGTTTAGTTGGCATTATACTTATAAGAAGACAATCGAACTTTTCTTTTCTTTCTCATCCATTATTGCAGGGGAGGATTGCATAAATTAAGTATAACTAGAGCAGGCAAAATAAATTATCGGGTTATGTTTGTATCTTGTTAAATTTAAGTCGACTCAAATTTGACTCATTTAATAATTGTATTAAAATATTGAGACTTAAATTTAATACAAAAAAATAATTGGATTACTCAACAACCTATTTAATATCTATATATTAAATAAAAATTACATCAAATATTTATACTTTGTCATATATATATATATATACACATACATACATACATACATGATTTATCAATATAATAAAATATACATATCTACTAAAATATTACACACACTATTGAGGTTTTAATTATATATGTATAAATAATATTATATATTAATATTATAAAATATACATGTCTACTAATATTTTATATATTCACACTATTAAAGCTCTAAATGTATTAAAATTTTGTAAATAAAATATTGTGTCTATATCCATCATTTTAAAGAATAAAAAAATTATCTTAATATTTGAGTTTTCATGACAAGAATCTGTAAATTATTTTAAAATAGAAAATATAATCAAGTCATTGATCGAGTAAATGGGTCAAGAATTTTAACCCGAATTCGACATAAAAAAAAATTGTATTGATCCAGACCCGACTTATTTAATAATCGTGTTAAATTCGACGATTCATACTCATTTATTAGTGTCGTGTTCGTGTCGGATAATCAAGTCGTGTCAAATTTTGTCAGCTCTATGTATAACACCAGTTAAGCCATCTTTGCTGACCGTTATGGACATTGTACTAACAAATAATTGAAAGCTTAAACATCAATATTTTTCCTGGCTAAATGTACTCTATATTTTAATGATAATTTTCTTAGCTGTTTGAGCCAAAGATACAAGGAAGAGATAAAGATGAACAAATATTTCCCTATTATCAAAATATCATCTGCTTCGAGCTCACTATTTAATGCTCATAGCTTAAATGAGCCAAAATATGATGTGCCGAATTGTCTGGAGGCGCAACCCAGTGGAATAATTTACAGCGATGCTATCACCCAAAAGTCAAACTCTTTTACGATTGATTTGACTTTATGGGGTCTGCGAATCATTTGATTTATATGCAATCAAACTACAGTTAAAATAGAACCCCTTTTTATTCAATTTCAAGAGGTAAGTATAACACCAGTTAAGCCATCTTTGCTGACCGTTATGGACATTGTACTAACAAATAATTGAAAGCTTAAACATCAATATTTTTCCTGGCTAAATGTACTCTATATTTTAATGATAATTTTCTTAGCTGTTTGAGCCAAAGATACAAGGAAGAGATAAAGATGAACAAATATTTCCCTATTATCAAAATATCATCTGCTTCGAGCTCACTATTTAATGCTCATAGCTTAAATGAGCCAAAATATGATGTGCCGAATTGTCTGGAGGCGCAACCCAGTGGAATAATTTACAGCGATGCTATCACCCAAAGGTCAAACTCTTTTACGATTGATTTGACTTTATGGGGTCTGCGAATCATTTGATTTATATGCAATCAAACTACAGTTAAAATAGAACCCCTTTTTATTCAATTTCAAGAGGTAAGAAAGTGCATTAATAGTATCTTCGAAGTAGACCATCAACTAATACTAGTATTTTCATTCTATATCTATATAATGCAATAAAAATTTAAAATAAAACCATTATCCACCAAAAAGATGACATATTATATGTTATTTGATTCACTTGCTTGGAACAGATACTCCACCTTCGCTTTACTGTTTATTGTACAAGTGTTATTATCTTTATGGTATTTACAATTTCTTAGGAACATCCAAAATTTTTATAAAAAAAAGCTGCGTAAAAACTCTCATTCTATTGTGATTAAGGTGGAATTTCCACTCATAACAGACAAAAGAGGCCGCGTGAATGAAATTCATGGATTTGTGATGGCTAAAGTCGTCTTTTTACTATGACCTCTGCACCTCTTGCGAGTTGCGAGTTGTGAGTGGCCGAGTAGTATTTGCGCTGAGAAATTTAAATAGGTTCGTCCCACCAAAGCGGGACCAATCGTGGGTTCGACTGTGCTACTTGTACAGCCCATCCAAAATTTTGAAGAATTTATAAAAACAGCATTGTGCAAATTTTAATAAAATTGTATTTTATACTTTCATTTACAATTTTATTATCTATTAGTTTATAATTTTATCATTTATATAAAAAAAAAGAGCATTTATTTTATTCTTCCAAAAACGGCTCTCTTTGTTTCTCGGCTTTGTCATGCGGACGTGTTCTGCTTCTTCTTTAGTTATTTATCTTTTTTTTTGGTGAGAATATATCACATATTTTTTTATTTAATCATTTGCAATATATTTATTAATTGTAAGGTAGTAAAGACTAAAAATCATATTCTTTAGTTAGTTCTTGTTCTATATTTATTGTGTAAGATTAAATTATTGCTAAGTCATATAATTAAATTCTAGTAACCAAATTTTTAAATTGATTATTGATAGATCATAGATTAGAGATAGTTATCACCATAAAAGAGAAGAAGAAATGTCAGGAGCTAAACCAAATGACATGGTTTAGTGGGTTTTCTCAATTTATGTGCATAATGCATTGCCGTTGCTGGCTTGCAACTATGGCACTTAAAAACATTCTTTGAGAAAAAGAAGCTTATTTTATTATGTTTTCAGATTAATGTGTTTCGTCTTGTTGAGTTTAATATATTTCTTCACTTTCTAAATTGGGTCGATAATTAATTGAGAGAAGAAAGTATCAAATTTACTTTTTGATATACAAATTGATTCGTTTAGTGTTGATTCTTCATGCTTTGATTGCAACAACCGAGCAAGCGTTTTCAGCTATAAAACTTATCAAGATACCACTTCGAAATAAGATGAAGAAGGAGTTTATATCATATTATAAGGTTATCTACGTAAAAAGAGAATTTGTAGACACTATCGATTTACATTCAAAGACATATGAATTTAATTCTCAAAAGTATCGTAAGACATAACTTAAATAATACTTAATTATAATTGAATTATATTTTTGGATTTGATGTATTTTCTTATGTATTAATGATATTTTTTAAGATTTATATTTGTCATTATGATAATATTTGGACTCGGAAAAAAATTCAGCCCACCTAGAAAAGTTTTTTGGGCTTCGCCCTATCTTCAGCTATTCGTCTTCTGTTGGTAAGAATATATAATAAATTTATTTTTTATTTAATCATTTACAATATATTTATAAATTGTAAGGTAGTAAAGACTCATAGTTAGCTCTTCTTCTAATTTTAATGTGTAAGATTAAATTATTGTTAGGTCAAATTATTAAATTCCAGCAATTAAATTTTTAAATAGATTATTGATAGATATAGATTAGAGATAGTTATTTCCATTAAAGAAGAAGAGAAAATGCAGGAGCTGAATCAAATGGCCTGGTTTATTGGGTTTTCCTGTTTATATATGCATAATGCTTGAAAATATCGAAAGGCACAAATTAAATAGTATTTAATTTTAATTGAATTGTTTTTGGGATTCAATGTATTTTCTTATATATGAAATTTTCATTAAGTTTTATATTTTTCGTTGTGATAATACTTGGAAAAAATTTAGCCCACCCAAAAAAACAATTTCTAGCTTCGCCTCTAGGGGTGTTTGTTGATCGGATTTTACGGATTGCACATCAATCTATATCCGATTCATGATTTTGAGGATTGTAAATTTTCAATTCAATTCAATTCAAATCTAATCCATATGTTTTCGGATTGGATGCAGATTTGACCTAATCCATATCCAATCCACTATTTTACAAATTGATTTGCGGATTAAATTTTTTGTTTATTATACTCATTTATGAACTAATTAGATAAAAAAATCTAATATAAAAATAATTTTACTACCAATCAAAATTAAAATTGAATAAGATTTAAATAAATTAGGTGTTTAAATAAAATTAGAATAGTACATTTAAAGTCTTAAAATATTACACAGCAAAAAAAATCTCATTTGTTTAAATCAATACATGAAAATTAACTAAAATTAAAAAAATTAATTATTTAGAAAGCTATATTTTTTATTTAATTATTTAATTATTTTTATTATATATTACTATTGGATAAGATATGTATACTGTTAATAACTACATTTTTATTTATCTATCTATTTATTAGTAAATAATAACGCCACATTTACAAGTTTTATTTTTAATTAAATAAATATTTATTTTTTTGCGAATTTGCTGATTTTTGAGCATTTACAGAAGTAAATTCATATCTAATCCACCGATTGCAGATTTTTAAATTTTCAATCCAATCCAATCCAATCTACCAATTAGAGATGGCAAAATCCCGGGCCGGGTCCGGGTATTGCAATGACCGGACCCTGCTCGGATGCAACAGGTCCGAGTTCGGGCCGGGTTTTAATCCGGGTACCCGAATTTTATATTTTTTTAATATTATATGTATATATATTTTTTATTTTTTGGTAATTTTATAAGTTTTAAATTTTTTTAATAAACTGTGACATGAAAATATAAACTTTAAGCGTTTAAAATTTCATATATGTATCATAAATGAGTCAAATAAATATAAATATTTAAAATAATATACATTTAATAATATTTTTTAATAAAATTTAGGTTCTGGGTTTATCAAGTAATGCCTAAGACCGATTCGGTTCATATTACCTAGCCCACAACGTTCGGGTACGATCTGGGTCCGAACCAGACATGTATTTTTGCCACCCCTACCACCAATCCACAGATCGAATTTTTATGGATCCGATTTTTGCGAATCAAACGAATTGAGCGGATCGGATTGGATTCTAAACACCCCTAGTTGCCCTTACCTTCAGGTATTGTAGCACTGCTTATGTTAAAATGGGATAGGCCATAATGCTATTTTTACAGAAGAAATGTTATAAAACTTTGACAAAAGGCTTAAAATGCAGCGTTTCAACATGATGCCAACTAGCCAAGTTTTACGAAGATAATAAGCCACCATATTCTAAAAGCTTGTACCTTCACCAATCAAACAGTCCATGAACAACATAAATTCGAGTAATACACATTACACCAATATTTGTAGTTTTTACTATAGGTGTTTGCGGATCGGATTTTACGGATTGGACATCAATCCATATCTGATCCATAATTTTGCGGATTGTAAATTTTTAATCCAATCCACGGATTGACAAATTCAATCTATTTGTCTACCTATCGGATACAAATTTAATCCAATTCATATCCAATCTACTATTTTTGCGGATTAAAATTTTTTAATTATGTTCATTGTACGAACTAATTAAATAAAAAAATCTTATATAAAAATAATTTTATTACCGATCAAATTCAAAATTAAATAAGATTTAAATAAATTAAGTATTTAAATAAAGATAGAATAATACATTCAAAGTCTTAAAATATGACACGGTGAAAAGAAAAAATCTCATTTGTTTAAATCAATAAATGAAAATTAACTAAAATTAAATTTTAGAAAGCTATATTTGTTTATTTAGTTATTCAACTATTTAATCATGTTTATTATCTAATATTATCGGATAAGATATGTATAATGTTAATGTAACTACATTTTAACTTATTTATTTATCAGTAAGTAGTAACGCCACATTTACAAGTTTTATTTTTTAAATTAAACAAATATTTTTTTTGCGGATTCGTGGATTTTTACATATTTACATAAATAAATCCATATCCAATCCACCGACTGCGGATTTTAAAATTTTAATCCAATCCAATCCACGAATCGAA
Source organism: Citrus glauca (assembly GCA_029633175.1). Classification (NCBI taxonomy): domain Eukaryota; kingdom Viridiplantae; phylum Streptophyta; class Magnoliopsida; order Sapindales; family Rutaceae; genus Citrus; species Citrus glauca. Next base: position 2,007,327 of record JAQOOD010000009.1, read on the forward strand.
TTTTTACGGATCAGACAGATTGAGCGGATCGGATTGAATTCTGAACACGCCTAGTTTTTATGATTACACTTCAGGTTTTTTGACAAGCTTTATCCTCCTGTCATCAAACATGTTAGCAAAGTTTCTTCACGAGTCTACTGCGTTAGTCATGGAAATACGGTTGCGGAGGTGGGATGTACTCAACAAGGGTTTAGGGCAGCTGCAATATTTGCTGTTTCTCGGTAGGCATTGTGGATTAAGAAATCAACTGGAAGAATTCAGTCATTGCCACAAGCACCGCAGGGCTTGCCCTTGGTAAGAAACCTTCCATTTATTCAACCTGGTGTTACATGTTTACGTTGCAACTGTGTCAAGTTAACAGTCGCCTCTTCAAACTTTAACTGGTAGAAAAGTTTGCATTGTGATAAGCTCATTTTCAATTTTTTCACGGCACATGAAGAAGTGCCAGAATTGTTGAATTTCAGAAATAATATGGAATGTGATATTTTCCAACCGCTTGCCGCAGCATTTCACGTCACATAAAGAATTAAATATGGAATGTGGTATTTTCCAACCACTTGCAGCAGCATTTCACGTCACATAAAGAAGTGCAAGAACTGTTGATTTAAGAAATAATATGGAAGCTCACCCAAATAATGAAGATTGTTATAAACAAACATTCCAGAATGCGAGTGCGTGCTAGAGGACCTCCGTGCCCAATCCACAATTCCTGAGTAATTGAATACAAGCTTTTTATGCTTTATCTCTCTTTCCCATGTGGGGTAAATGTACTTCCTTTAATTTTTTTCAATTCCATGGGTGTAATTGGAGCAACAATTTCTCAATCAATCAGGCATCATTTTGAGATTATAGATATACAAACCCAAAGAACTCATCAAGTGAATATCACTTAAAACCATGCCTCAAAATAGCCGTTTGTACTCTATTTGTCCAACAAAGAATCCCTGGGGTATGGAAAAACCCTCAGGATTATCAATATGGCAGGTTCCTGAAAGATGGTGAAATTGGTGTTTTTCAAGGAAAAAATTTCGATTATCTTCAATCAGAAAAGACCAGGTATATAGTCATTTTGCCGGTTTCATGATATTGGTTCAGGAAACACGACTTTGGAAGTAACAATTTTTCGAAATGTAATAATCAACTTTGATTGATCACATTAATATTGTTGAATTAAGGTAAGAATTAACTAATCCTGCAAAATTTCGATGCTGTCTCATTTAAATACTTTGCTTCCAGTTGATTTTTTTTATCACAAGTTTCGTTCACCTGGTATCAATCATTGCGTCAAAACTCAACAACAAAGTTGGTGGTTTAGTCGCTTGGGGATGGGATGCTTTCGATATATGAGTAAAGTACTTAAGATTGAAATGGAAATAAAAAGAAGGGGTAATTTTTCATTTTATTCTTTGGGTTTGGGCTGCTTACCGAGTTAATTCCTATATTTTCAATTCAAAAATTAGTTAAAGCAAAACTTCAGAAATTTGAATAGTCTTGCAACCTATCTAATGATAGCAGGGTATTAATGTTCTAATTTCAAAATAAAACTAAAATCAATCTTCGGTAATTTTCTTTTTACCTTCGATACAATTAAAACAAGAATACCAATCTGGCCCGGCATTGCTGAAACTCTCAAACGGCGTCATTTAATAAGAACAAACTTCTTCTAAAGATGCGTTTTCTTCATGTTGTTTAATACCTACAAAAGCTTGGCAGGTTATATGTCCGTTCATAGTCCCATAAACAGATATACATTTCCTAATGTAATATTTCTCTCATTTTTTTATATTCTTACAAATTCAGAAGCTTCCATTATTGATATTTTGCAACTTTAAGAATGCACCAAAATAGTGAAGTTGTCAAGATTTTTTTAACTTGATTGGCCAAACTCCTAATACAAGTGAATGAAATTGACACCAAATCTGAAAAAACAGTGATCAACTGGGATAAGATCAAAATGCAGATAAAAAACAAGTTATATTTTTGGCAAATGTACTCGTTTAGCCAATTTATTCACTTCAATTAGGAATTTGGCAAATTATAATTTTGTAATCTCTGCTCCACAATTGAGAAATTTCGGCAAATCCAGCCCTCCAATCCATGTGCTAGCACTCGACATTTATGACTAATTACTTGTTCAGCAACATTTAGTTGCTTGTCTCACTGATTGGCTTACTTTGTGCAGTCTATAGTTACATTGCTTCCACTTCATTTCTTTTACAAGCTAGCTTCATTCTACTGTTGTCAAGCATGATACTAGAACTTCTCAATGAGTTTGTTTACTGCCGGGTTTATTATTTCTTGAAATCTGGTCATGGGGGTGGGATGTAGTCAATGAAAAAAAGAAAATTCCGAAATCTTTTTGGATTTTGTATCAATAATCAATAACAGTAAAATTGGATGAATATATGTTCTATTTCTTTTCACTGATATTGTGATGTTATGCAGTTGTAACATCAGTACAAGTACTGTGATGTTACGTACTTGTAACATCTCTTAACCATAAATACAATAGAATAAAGATTACACACAAAAAGAAACACTCATTTTAACACGCAAACACTCTAATTCTAGAGGTGTGCTTTTAACGGTTAGTAACGGACTTACATGTAGATTGAAAAAAGACTAACCATCAGATCCAAATTTCAAAATCATGGACGCTGCCAGATTAGCTGCTGCGGCAAGTTACAGCTTGGGAATCATTATCTCAAAGAGCGCTAAAGATTGATGCATATCATACAAAGCGCGCATATATAGCCAACAAACATAGCCGTATAGAGTCACACAATATGAAGCCAAAAACAGCATAGGCACGGCCTTTGCTTCCAATCACGCTTTACCAGACATGTGTAAACCAAGTGTTACAAAGATAACAAGCCACATTTTTTAAATCTTGTTCACCGAACAGTCAATAGGACTATATATTCACCGCTTGTAGTTTGTACCAATAATCTAGTACTAACTAGCACATTGCTTCCTCTTCAGGTTTTCTGCAAAGCTTTATGTTTTCGGTTATCAACATGTTTCCGAAGTTTCTCTCCGGGTTATTTGGGTTAGTCTTAGAAATCTGGCCACGGTGGTGGGATTTACTCAATAAGCACACTACAGTTTTGGCAGCTGCAATATTTTCTGTTTCTTGGTACACATGGTGGATTAAGAAATCAACTAGAAGAATTCAGCCACTGCCACCAGGACCTCGAGGCTTGCCCTTTGTAGGAAATCTTCCATTTATTGAACCTGATTTGCATAGTTACTTCGCAAAACTGTCTCAAATTTACGGTCCAATCTTCAAACTTCAACTGGGGAGAAAAGTTTGCATTGTGATAAGCTCAGCTCCATTGGCAAAACAGGTCTTGAAAGGACATGATGCGATATTTTCCAACCGCGGTGACCCACCTGCCGCAGCATTTCAAGCCACGTACGGCGCAATAGACATAGCATTTAGCCCTAACTGCCCTGAATGGCGTACGTTGCGCAAAGTTTTCGTTAGAGAAATGATGAGTAACTCAGGCCTGGATGCTTGTTATGCAATTCGTCAGGAAGAAGTGAAAGAAATGTTAAAGGAAGTGTACGGGAAAATCGGTTCACCCGTTAATATAGGTGAGCTAATGTTCCTAACTACACTAAATGCGACCACAAGAATGTTATGGGGGACTTCGCTTCGTGGAAAGGATAGGGACATCGGTGATGTTCAAATCAGGCATGTAGTGAGGGAAATTATCGACTTGATAGGAGCACCAAACATTTCTGATATTTTTCCCGTACTTGCTCGATTTGATGTACAAGGGGTTGAATCAAAAGCAAAGAAGCATATGCTGCTGTTCGATAAGCTTTTCGAGTCCTCAATAGGCAGTCGGATGAAAGATGAATTAGCCTCTGGAGAGGAAAAGAAAGATGGGAAAGTGAACAAGAACTTTCTTCAGTTTCTGTTGAAGCAATCTTCCTTATCCATAAACCAAATTAAGGCTTTGTTTGTGGTAAATATCTATCTATTCCTCTGTTTCATAGATTATACTAATACAATTAATGCCGATTTTTTTCTTATGAATTTGAATTGTAAACAGGATGTCATTTCCGGAAGTACGGATACATCATCAACCACAGTAGAGTGGGCAATGGCAGAACTGCTACAGCGTCCGGAGATAATGAGAAAAGCATGCAAAGAGTTGGAGCAAGTGGTAGGCAATGACAACATTGTAGAAGAAGTTCATACTGTTAAGCTGCATTATTTAAATGCAGTACTTAAAGAAACATTGCGGTTGCATCCGCCATTGCCACTCCTATTACAGCACAGCCCAAGTAAAACTTGCAACTTGTCTGGGTATTCCATTCCCAAGGGGTCAATAGTTTATGTTAATGTGTGGGCTATACATAGGAATCCTGAGGCTTGGAAAAACCCCCTGGAGTTTCAACCGGACAGGTTCCTAAAAGATGGTGAATTAGGTGATTTTCGAGGAAACAATTTCAATTATCTTCCATTTGGTTCGGGAAGGAGGGTCTGTGTTGGAATTCCTCTAGCAGAAAAAATGGTACTTCATTTGTTAGCTAACCTATTGCATCATTTTAAGTGGAATCTGCCAGAGGGAATGAAGCTTGATTTATCCGAGAAGTTTGGAATTGTGTTGAAAAAATCAGAACCCCTCATGGCCATTCCAACTGCAAGATTATCCATTTCATAGCTTTACCATTAATGGTTTTCAAATAAATCTTGCATCATGCTTTGTCTCGGGAAGGAACTTGTTTTCTAGACTACTAATAAGTTGCTTTCTGCAGTCAACTTCATCTGTTGTATGAGCTTTCTAGATTTCCATCAAGAAATAAAAAGTCGTGTGCATTTTTCAGTTTCTATTCCCTGTTTTTTGCTGTTTGGCTATGCCTAGTTTCACTATTTAAACTCCATACAGCTCTAGCAGGGAAAAGGAAAATCTACATGCACAAACTCATCAATCCTGAGAATTTGTTCAGTTAAAATACAAATGCACGATTAAAAGAACTACACCTCTGCAAAGAAAATACGAAAGCAATAAGCACAGAACAGCAATAATCATTTCATCCTTCAGCAAGTAATTTATAAAGAAAAGCAGAGCATAGTACAATAACTGTAAATAAATCCCACAGTTTATAACAAGCTTGTTCCAGTGGCCGCTGTGCATTATCCAGCTGCATTTGTCTTGATTTCAATCTTCGACTCATTCTCAAGGGATCTAGAGCCACCAACATTTGCTAAGTCACACCATGTCACGGCCCGAAGCACAGAGTAAAGTATAAAGCTTCAGAAGCTTTGTACGGTTTAATACAAACTCCAAGAGTTTGGTATACATGATTACTTTAAAAAGGACTACATACTCATTGGCTCCCTATATGTAGATAATCAGCATCTCATCTACGAGATGTTAAAAGATTTCAAAACAATTAACGCATTATTTTTCTTACGATTGAAATAAATCAAGAAAATTACAACGCTTTCATATCACAGAATAAAATACATTGAACCACTCTCCTGAAAAATCAACATAAACGAAAACTTAAAAATTTCTGTGCCACTTGTTGTGAATGAAAAATGAAGAAAATAAGATTGATAAAATGTGTGAGGATGCTTCATGTTACATAAACCTCATTGAAAGTCAGCTTTATTTGAAATATCATGTATGCCAGTTGCCACTAGTTGTTGTCAAGATTTCTGTAGGACCCCAACATAAATTCACTATTATATAAGGCTGCAAAACAAATTCTAAGACGCAGAGACATGTGGAATTTGCCAGATGGAATGAAGCTTGATTTATGCACCAAGTTTGGAACTGTGTTGAAGAAATCAGACTCACTCCTGGCTGTTCCAGCCGCAAGATTATCTGGTTCTGACTTCAGAGCATTAGTAATTTAGTGGTAATTTACTAATTTTGTTTTAGATTTGCAAACATTGTGAAATAAGCTGTGCGCTCAGTTTTTTCAGCAAATTAATCATGATTCATATGCTAGATTCCTCATAAATTGCAATGCTTTCTAGCTTCTACAATTAACTCCATTTGTTGGATTCGTACATTATCTGCAGAATTCCGCCAACAATCATATGTAAAGTGCATTATTGCAGTTTCTATTCTTCGTGCTGATGTGGCTTTTTGGTTTTTTGTAGTTCCACTAATCAAGCCTCATACAACCTTACCAGGGAACATCTAAATGTACAATTACCTCAATCCTGAGAGATTTTGGCTCTACAGGTAATTTCTAACTGAGAATTTAGTATCGGATAGCGAGAAACCACGTGAAGGTATATTATGTGACTTCTGGTTTGTATGGACACATTACTTCCAGTAAATATTTCCCCTGGCATAAAACTAGGGGCGAAACTGAAGCTCAAAAACAAGTATTCAAATGGGGCATTGCCAATACAAGAACTGTTAAGAAAGGAAAACTGCACTAATACACAATATTCTAAAGAGAAGTAGAAGACATCAACCCATCCATTGAGTTTCACCACAAACGATTGTTGTTCAGTAAACATGACATTCCAGGGAAGATTCCTAATCTGCTATTACAATTAGTCTCAAGACAAAATTATTTCAGCGTGAGATAACATAATAACTAAAATTTGGCTCAAAGTTTATGCAAAATTAAAACTAGTTCAGTTTGTCCTAAAATCATTATGATGCATCTTCAAGCAAATGCATGAAGCATGCACCCCCATACTAACAGTTACATAGATCCATAGAATCCAAGCAATATCTCAATAGGAATGATCTTGTGGGAAAACATATGATATTTAACGTCTATTAGAGATTCAAAACAAAATATCCAAACATTGCTTAATATAAAATGAACAGTAAACAAAATCCCTCTCCACATAACCCAAAACATAATTTTTAACTTGCAAAATAGTATGAAAAAAACAAACTAACATCAACCCTACATCGATTGTTCAGTCTTAAATTCTTGACAAATTTTTCCAAGCAAACAGTGTCATGAGGGAAGATTACTTCTGATTTCACTAAAAGCTAAATGGACACAAAAATAAAGTGCCAGACATTTTAAGAGTCGGCAATGGTAACCTCCACTTCCACGCCAGGTTCAATGGTAATGGAAGTGATCTGCTTCACGACATCAGGGGAGCTAAAGAGATCAATAACTCTCTTGTGAACACGGAGCTCAAATCTATCCCAAGTGTTGGTTCCTGCAAACAGAGTATAAATTCTTTTCATGACTAAATAACTCAGCAACACAGTTGTAATATAGCATTCCGAGTACATGTTAAAGGACAGTAGATCAAATACCCTATTACTCAAAAACAGAATACTTATGAAACACAGGGAAGACCATTCTTGACATTTAAACAATAAGTCACTGTACATTATTCAAGTGTCAATTCTATAAACAAATAATCAGATTATGCAATCCCACAAATGTTAACAAGAGAAACAAGAACAAGAGAAATAGTGATCAAAACTGTCAAACGGCACATCTGTACGTCCAGAAAGTTTATGGCCGCATTTGAGGATTTTTTTTTTATTGTTACAAACAAAAAAAAAAATAGAAAGCACATATGAAGAGTACAGTTTCAAGACCTAACTAAATAAATAAGGAATTCAAAGGATGCAATAAAATGCTAGTTAATTAGACTTCAGATCATTACCTTCACCACAAGGGGACTTCCTAGTGGTGATGTGAAGAACCTTAGTAGGCATCCTCACTGGACCCTTGACCCTCAATCTCTTGTCCTTGGCACCACGAACTAAATCCGTACAGACTAAATAAACAAAAACATAACCGTCAGAATAACAAAACAAAGAAACATAATGCAAATATAAAATTATATGAAATGAATCCAGGCATAAGCAACAATTAAAAAGACCATACAGTGACCGCAATCACCCTTCATTGAGTGATAAGGATAAACAATGGCAACTAGTACAAAATAAAATCTAAAATCATTTTCCCAACTAGCAATTTAATATACCCAGCAGAAACAAGCTACAATTGCAAGACCAAAATTAGGGTTATTTTTGCCCTGCACCCAAATGTTTTGACATTTATCGCCCCGCACCCAAATGTTTCAACAATATCACTCCACACCCAATTCCGTTAATTTGACCGTTATGTTTAACGGAACTATTTGAAATTTAAGTAAATGACCGAGATACCCCTTATCTTGAATTAAAAATTAAATTTATTTGATAATTTAATTGATGGGATTATTATTAATTACTTTTAAATAAAAATTTTAATGTAAATATTAATTATTAAATTAACATTTTATCTCATTTTATTCTTCTCTAATTTAAGATAAGGGGTATTTCGGTCATTTACTTAAATTTCAAATAGTTCTATTAAACATAACGGTCAAATTAACGGAATTTGGGTGTGGAGTGATATTGTTGAAACAATTGGGTGCGGGGCGATAAATGTCGAAACATTTAGGTGCAGGGCAAAAGTAACCCCCAAAATTATAACAGTCCAATACTTAAATGTGGGCAAACAGAGAAAATCATCAAAATAATAACAAACATAACCATTCTCAGTAGACAATTACAATTATGTCAAATATAAAAAAAAAACATAAGGGTATTATCTAATGATGAATAAGAGATAAGTGATGAACCTTTCTCAAGATTTTTAACATTCTTGGAGGAAAGTGTGATTCTGATCTTATGAATCTGCTCCTGGGCCTCCTCCAAACCCGGTTTGGTGGGCTTCATTGCTGCATACGCCATTGTCTCTTGCTTCTACTAGATTTTCCTGAAAAACCATAACCCAATTTTTTTTTTGAGAACATATTAAAAAAATACATTTTTTATCACCCAAAACCCTAGATTTCAACATCTAAAAAAAAAACAACTACGAAGCACTAGAAACCAAACCGTAAACTAAATTAAATCAAATGGGCTAGTGCTTTTTATACTTTGGTTTTATTATCCACGTATTTCACAGCAACTGATGTGAAGAATTAAGCATGCCTCGGAAACAAAAGCAGAACGATCCAAATATTCAGTTATGAGCAAATAGAGATTGAGAGCGAGAAGAAGACCTTATAGGATTTCGAGAGACCGGAAGGGTGGGAGCTGCTGCTGCAGTTGCTGCTTCTGCTGCCTCTTCTATGAAACAATGGCTTGTTTCGATCAATTGCTGCGAGTGTTATATATGTGTCGAGCGTTTAGGGTTTTGTTTCAATCTCATAATGGGCCGTTTCGGTGGGCTTCAAAGATTTGAGAATTTGGGCCGGATTTTGAGCGTACCCCAAGTTTAACGGACATAAAATATAAATGTCACGTAAATTACATGCAGCAGGAACAAAAAAACAAATGTTAACTTGTAATACTTTTTTGATGAAAGGAATGTGTAATAGTATGAATAATAATATGAGTAATGATATAATTATAAATTTTTATATAAATTGATGTGGCGTTATTAGTTGAATTAAATATCTTTTGGCCCACATGATTTATTTATATTATTTTATATTTCCATTCAACCAATTAATTAATGTCACATCAGTTGGTACAATATAAATTTGTACAAGAGTTTATAGCTGTATTATTACTCTAATAATATACACCCTTTCTAGTACATAACACTTTAAGCGGCGGCGTCGGTGTACCCATAATTCATGTTAAGAAATACTTTGAATTACATACATATACATGAAATATGTAAATTTTGTGTTAAATTTTTTATTGGTTGCTTTGTACTGAGTCGTGATGATATTATTATTGGAAAAAAAAATAGTTTCTGACAATCGGTTATTATATAACTTGCGTTTTTTTTTTTTTCTGGAAAGAACAGCCGAATCCAATTTTTAAAAAACTAAAACAAGCAATAGTGATGTCAAGGATAAAATGCTACTAAATCTATGTTAATTTTGCTATTAAATTACACTGCTGCCATAACTTGCAGTCTGCATGAAGCAACAAGACGGAGAATCCAAAATAAGAAATAAATCTACACGCATCATCATTGGTAGAGTTCTGGAATAGATAGTCTTGCAGTTTGGGATGGCAACAAGTGGATAAGATTTCTTCAAAATTATCCCAAATTTATATGATAAATCAAGCTTCATTCCTTGAGGTAATTTCCACTCAAAAGAATGCAGCAGCGTGGCCAACACATATGTTACCACCATTTCTGCTAGAGGCATGCCCGCACGCACCTACACGGTGAAACTCCAGTTGGTTCTGCCATTGCCTCAGGATCCGGAAGCATCAACCACGCGTTAATGAAGATTCATGATCGGGGAGGAATTCAAGAATATATAAGATGTAATATAATTAATTAATGCATGTATGATATATGTAATTAAATTTAATATAACCACCAATTGTATGGTGATTTTTCAAAATAAATACATTTATATTATAGCATCATTTATTTGTTGTATAATTAACATTATACTTCTAATGTATTCTACAATTTCAGCATATATTCCGCATGGTATAGGATTAACAAGGGGCACGATACCAAAGCAGTATAGGTAGGCTCTGGTGGAACCATATACGTAAATTAGGGGGGTTAAATAAAAAATATTAATTTAATTTGGAGTGCTTGATTTCTTTCATGTTCTCTTAAACAATTTGTAGCTATTGAGATTCACACTGAGTTTCCAAAACCTTTAAATGGCACTCTTATAATTAAATAATAAGCACTTTGTGGTATAAAAAATGTGCCTAAATTTTTTTTATTTAACTCTTTTGGTAACGATTTAATAATGGATCTACCCACATAGGTGGGTGCAATCTGTAGGTTTCTTTTACTACTACTTGTAATTAATGGCTACGCAGTTTTAGTATATAAGACTCTTCAACAAGAACCATACTATCAGCACTCTTTCAAAATTCTATTGAAATCTATTTTTTTAATTATATTTCATTTAATACCAAAATATCCTTTTTTTCTAAATGAACAATCTTTTTATTTATGAATTTTTCAATTTCTAATAATTTTCTCACTCTTTTAGTCTTAATACCTATATTCCTCTCTTCAAACTTTCTTTATTATTTAATTTCTAAAAAATCTAAAAGAAAAATTGAGAAAAACATTATACCTAGAAAATAATGAATATTTCATGGGTTTAATACAATTTTATCCTACTTATAAATTTTGGGTTTATTGCTTTCAGCAATTAATTTGGGAATCATTAAAAAATTAGTTGCAATAGGATAAATTTTTATTTAATTTATTTTTTCACTATGTTGTATCTTAATTAAGTTGTTGTGTTTATTACAAGAATTTTGTTTTGACATAGAGAATTACTTCTTAAATTCAAATTATTTTAATGATAATAAAAAATTTTATATTGTGCAAGCAAAATAAATTTGAGGAGAGAAAGAAAATATAAATAGTTTAATTATATTTATATTTGTCCTTAAATATAATCCTAATATAATAAGAGTTTTATAACATTAATGAAAGGGTCCTAATAGTCTAACTCCATTAATAAATCGACAATGATGTCATCTTTGAACTCTTGATCCAATTCTTTTTGAACTTTTTGCATTATCTCAGGATGTTGCAGCATTTCTGCCATTACCCATTCCAGTGTAGCGGATGGTGGATCTGCTCCATCAACGACAGTGTCCTATCAACAAAAATGAGTCAAATTCAATTCCAATAATTATAAATAAAAATAAAAATAAAAATAAAAACTATTCCCAGTAAGAAAAGGTTTTAAATAATCACACTCAAAATCTTAACTTTCAAATTACTGATTTAAGTTTTTAGATTGACATGAACATACCAACCAATACTAGTTGAAACCCACACTAAAACCATCAATTTGTTGCACTAATTTTTTTTTTTTGAATTTTGATTACATATTAGATTACTGTAGAATACAGATGTTTACAATTGTTATTAGAGCAGACATTATATTGATATTTATAATTAGATATATAACTATGATTTATATTGTTACATTAATTCTATAAAGTACATGCCAGATATATGACCCTCGCAAACGAGGGATGTCTATACTCCACTCGCATTTCTTAAAGGAGAAAACTTACAATTTAATTCCATACAATTTTTTGCTTAACTGAAAGAGGTTAAGCTTATGAAAACTCAAACCACTACCCTCATAGTTCTTCTTAACTTTGAGAGTAGTGGTTCCTCCACTCATACTGAATATTGATTTAGTCAAAAGTTTTTCAGTAAATTGGTGATATATATTAATACATTGAGAGTAACGTTGGAGGTCTAGGCGGCAATAGTTGGGTTCTGGATTTCTTTATCACCCTCGAACAAGAAGATGTGGCAACTGGCAAGTATGCGGCTGAAACAGTAGCAATCACTCTTATAACTCTGTCTTCAAAAGTCAAGCTAAAAATCTTGGTGAGAACGTTTGAAATCATGATTAGTGGATTATAGGTCAAGAAAGACTGATTGATGGAAATTGAAAGTTCAATGAATGTAGTAAAATTTGTTTGCTAAAACCTAAGACAACAGATAAAGAGCAGAGGCTGAGAGACAGATTATTGAGAACAAATCAATATTGCTTTTTTCCTATAGAGACAAAGAAATTATTGGATTTGGGACTGATTGATTAAATTATGAGAGACTGTTAGAGGCGGTGGGAATTAGAAATAACTAATGGGCCGGATAACACGTGACATGACACGTGTCTGTATAGTATGATACGAGTATATTTTGGTAGGACACACAATATGATACGATACGCATTTGGATTGGGCCGAACTTAAAATTTTAGGCACGTGATCTTAAATGCATGGCACGATTAGAGATGAGTTAAGCACAGTACAATGACAAAGTAAGTAAGAAACATGTTTTATTTTAATGAAAATAAACTTAAAATTTTATGGTTTACAAATAATTTAAAATTGAATTTTTTAAATTCATTTAATTCTTAGTTTAAAAAATATTATAATTGATTTATATTTGTGATTTATTACATAAATAATTGATATCATGATTTTAATGAATAAAATTTTAAATATCATGATTTTATAAATATGCATTAATTTTATTGTGAACTATGATTTATGACTCTATGTAAGTTCAAGTTAACAATTAAATCAACACTTAAGAAAAATTTATTATTGTTATTAAGTATTAAAAAAATTCTAATACTATAAGGTCAAACTTAATAATAAATATTACATTCTCTTACTATTATTAGTTTGTTATTATTTAATATAGAAAGTTTTGAATTTTCAATTTTATAAAATTTGAATAAAGGCATAGGACTAAAAAAATGTATATAGAGTTGAAAAAAATATGCAAACAGCTTAGTATGTGCTCTTAAAAAAATTAAAAAAAATTATTGGGTTTTTTTATTAAGCGCACGAGTAGACACAGCACATATGCCGAACTAGGCTTAAGCAAACAAAATAAAGAACAGTACAGCACGAACACGCATGGGCTTTATTTTGATGACGACCCAACCCATTCTCCATTTCTAATGGGGCTGATGGATTTTCTTCTAATAAATAAATCTATAATTGGTATGGACAAAAGTCATAGAATAATTTATGAAATTGGTCCAAAGAGATCAGAACCGACGAACTTTGCCATCATTTTACAATAAAATTTTCATCAATTTAATTAGTTTAAAATTCATTAAATAATTGATTAAATTGGGGTTTCATTTTTCAGGGGAAAAAAAGATTAAGAAATAAAACATGACAGCGACCCAAAACTAAATCTGTGTACAAACACCCTATAGACCATTTCTCTCTCAGCTCCAAGAATTTTTTTTTTTTTGGTATACACTCAGATATTATAATTGGGACTATTCTTGATAATTTTAATATTATAGAGCATAATATTAGAAAGATATCTATTTCAATCTTATTCATAAGAAAACATTTTTATCTCTACTAAATTTAATTAAGAGAAAAATCATGTCATAGTATGCGCTGTGCCAAGCCAAGGAGAGAGACTAAATTTATGGTGCGTTTACTTATCAATAATCAGAATGAGTTGGAATCAAAATGAGTTAGAATAAGAATGAAGAATGAGAATTATAATAAGTTATTTACGTGAACATTGTGAGAATCAGAATCGAAATGAATTAAATTATCATTGAAGTGTTCACTTTATTTAAGAATCGGAATCAGAATAAGTTAATATTTTAAATTACTAAAATACCCTTAATTATTAATAATAATAGTTGGCCTTTGGTATTAATGATAATAATAATAATAATAAATTTAATAATAACATTATAAATAAATAATAGTAATAATTAATGATAATAATGAAATTAAATAACTACTACTACTATAATAATAATAATAATAATAATTAAAAAAAAGAACATTAATAACAAATAAGCAAACAATGAAATAATACAAACACCAATCTATATAATTTTAAACAATCAGTGGCCAAACAATATAAGAAATTAATAAGTTAAAATATAAAATAATTCCCAAAACAAACATTGTGCTCCTCTTCACCAGAGGTAGCAGATCGCGACGAATCGTAGCAGCAGATTGCGACAGCAGTAGATCATGACGAACGACAGCAGCAGATCGCGAGCACGGCGGCAGATGAAGAACGGAAGCTTTGGTGACTAGTACCTGCAGCGGTGATAATAGTGACTGGAAGCTTCCGGTCGGCGGTGAACGAGCTGGAACGATCAGGCGATGGCATCTAGCTTTCGAAGAGAGCATCAGAAGAACATGGGTCACGGGTTCCATGGATTTTGCTTCTTTTTTAATTTCGGTATTTATATTTTGATTGAAATGAGGATAGTTTATAAATAGTTGAATATGATTGGGGTAAAATGGGAAGTCCTGGAAATGTGAGACTGATTCCCACCTCTCTCAGTGAGAATCAATCCCTCGTTCCATATTCTCAAATGGTTCAAATCAGTCTCACATTCCACTATTTTGCAAAATAAATGTGTTAATAATTCTGATTTCGAATTGCGATTCTTCAATTCGAAAAGTAAACGTACTATTAATTCTTTAAAAAGTAAGAAGCGATCAAATAATAATAAAATTAATTATTAGTTAATTAATAATTAATATTCGCGCATGTTTTTGCTCCAATCGCTTCACTATTATTCCAAGGCCAACTCCAATCCAAATACCGTATCTTAGCATTATTAATATGTTTAGCAGTAAAATCTCTTATGATTGTTCGAAAAATAACATAACACACTTGACTCAAAAGTAAAAATAACATAACAGTCTGTGAAAAAACAACAATAATCCAGAATAAGAAATAAATCTACACCCATCAGTGGTAGAGTTCTGGAGTTGATAATCTTGCGGTTGGGATGGCAACAAGTGGATCAGATTTCTTTAAAACAATCCCAAATTTATCTGCGAAATCCAAGCTCATTGCTTGAGGCAATTCCCACTCAAAAGAATGCAACAATGTAGCCAATATATATGCTACCATCTTTTCTGCTAGAGAAATTCCTGCACATATCCTCCTACTAGACCCAAAAGGAAGATACCTGAAATTGGTTCCTTGGTATTCAAATTTTCCAGGTTCTTTCAGGAACCTCTCGGGATGAAACTCTAGCGGATTCTGCCAAGCCTCAGGATCCCGATGCATTGACCACACGTTGACGAAGACTCTCGATCCCTTCGGGATGGTGTATCCACCTACGGTACAGGACTCAACTGGACAGTGTGGCACCAAGAGTGGTAAAGATGGGTGCAATCTGAGGGTTTCTTTTACCACTGATTGTAAAAAATGAAGTTTTGGTATATGTGACTCTTCAACAATGCTGCCATTATCCAATTCTTGTTGAACCTTTCTCATTATCTCAGAATGTTGCAGCATTTCTGCCATTACCCATTCCAGTGTTGTGGATGTTGTATCTGTTCCTCCAAGGACTGTGTCCTGTTAGCAAAATATGAGTCCAGTTCAAGTCCAATGTCAGATGACCTTATCAACTATTAAACGTCGTATATTAGACTTTAGAAGAAGGGTCACATACTTGCGCTGTGAATTTCTTCTGTTCAATCTTCATTTGGTCAATAACTTTTTAGTCAAATTATGGCAGAAAAGTTGAATCAATAAACAAAATTTTGTTAAATGAAGATACGTGCCAATAACAAACCCTTGATCTGGGTCATGGACAATGCAGTTTTATCCTCTTCTTGCTGCTTAAGCTCCAACAAGAAATGCAGAAAGTCCTTATTTTCCTCATTTTGTTTACTGATCTGCCCCTTGGCTGCATCAATCTTCATCCGCTGAACTATCACTGAGTCAAAAATCCTGTCAAACCACAACACTAGTTTCTTCGTTTTAGATTCGATTCCTTGCAAATCAAGCCAAGCAGGCGTAGGAAACAGATCTGAAATGTTAGGTTTTCCCAACATTTCAACAATCTCCCCTACCACTTGCCTGAACTCCACTCCCACGGTGCTCCTTTCTTCTCCATGCAATGAAGAACCCCATAACATATTCATTACTACATTAAGTATGGCTAGGAACATTTGCTCGCCGAGATTGATGGGTAAACCTGTTGGGAAATTATGCTCTTTAAAAGTATATGTGTTTATTTAACTGTAATAAACAATTTTTCTGATTAATAAAATAAATGAGGTATTTTATTCAATATCTTAATTGCATTAATATTTGTATTAAGTCCATTTAATCATATTATATGTATTTATGTGATCACCATGTGGATTCACAGAAGACATAAATACAAGTTATCTTATGATTAAATAAATTTAGTTCGCAGTTGATAAATAAAGTTGGGCACTTTATTTAGGTATAAACTGTAATAAATTCATTGAATGATTTGTTTTAATCATGTATGAATTTATTGATGTAGTACGACTACATTGAACTAGATCACATATGAGATTTAATTAACTTTGTAATAACTGTCAGACTTATTAAATCTCATAGGCGTTGATTTTACTGTAATCTTAATCTTGAGTTAATTATGATTTCATGATTGTGTTTGTTATTCCATTTGAGTTACCAATAGGCACGACACATTCTTGTGGTCAAGATTACCTGGTATCTTGGTGGGAGCAATCATGAGTATTGGAGTTATAGATTAACAATATAGAATTTGTACAACACATCTCTTGATGAGTTTTCGGTACTTGATCATAGAATTCTCTGGCCAGAGTGTGTCAACATATTTAGTATGTTGAAAATGATCATTAGAGAAAACCAGTAAGGATCAAGGAATAAGATGTTATTAAATTGATTGGACAGTTGAGATATCAATTTAATTAACGATGTGGTACAAAGGATTGTACAGTAAAGAAATCAATGTGGCTTGGGACGAATTATTATTCGAGCATATAATTATGAAAGTCAGTTCCAATCTTTTAGTGGAGTAGATTTGGAATTAAATAATTGGGCTAGTTTAATTACAGCCCTAATTATTGTAGCCACTATTGTATGTTTCCAAATGATCCCCGGGTTAGCTCATTTAATTGACTGCACCACTATTAGACTAATAAGCAAGATAACTAGCAATTTGGGTTAAAAGCCTAAATATATCATTTAGTGAGAGGCTCCATTTAATTAGCTTTTGTATAAGGGGCCTTATGTTATTTTACAAGGTGGGTCCCCTATTGGAAAAGTAAATAACGTAAGTTTAATTTGGAGTCTAGGGTTTCACTAAAAGGGAGATATAAAAAGCTTATTTTCTCAACAGAAAAAGGAGAAGCCACTTTGCACAAATTTGAGAATAAGATTTTTCTCTCCATTATTGAGAAAAAAATTTTCTCGTGCTAGTTGCTTTGGTAGTGATAAAGGCGCCCACACGTCAAGTGCAGATCGAACCTGAGTCATAACCTGGAAGATCATTGGAGATAGTTCGTGATCTAACTAGCGTGGTGGTGACAGATCGTGATCCAACAGGAGTGGTGGTGGCAGATCGTGATCCAGGAGCCTAAATCACTTCAGCGGAAAAAGCCAACTCGGATTTTCAAGGTACGATTTCTAGATTACGTGTTCTTATATATTATATGAGAGTGATCCTTAATAGGTTTTATAAAAATTTAAAAACCTGATTTTTCCCCAACAGAACCAACCTTTTTATAAACTTCCTTCACCATTTCTCACACTTCAGCTCGACGAAGAGCACAGTCATCAAGATTCAAGCTGCTCATCATCTCTCGAACAAAAACCTTGCGTAACTGGCGCCATTCGGGGCCGTCAGGCATCCATACTATGTCATGCAGGCCATAAGAGGTGACCAAAGCTGAAGCAGGAGGATCGCGATTGGCGAAAATTGCATCTTGGTCTTTGAGGATTTGCTTGGCTTAATGAAGGTGAGCTTATGTGAATACAGATCTTGCTGCCTAGTTTAAGCTTGAAGATTGGTCCATAAACTCGAGACAATTTGGCACAGTAGCGGTGAAAATCTGGTTCAATGGAGAGAAGGTTTCCTAGCACCGGTAATCCCAGAGGTCCGGGCGGCAATGGTGGGGTCCTTGATTTCTTGATCAGCCATGATACGGCAATTATTGCGACTGACATAGTAGCTATCACTCTGACAACAGTGTCTTCAAAAATTACGCTAAACATTTTAGAGATAACGTTTGATATCACGGCTCCGGGAAAGGGTTTAAAGCTTCACAAAGATTCGGAATATTTTGCCACAAACTAAAACGACAGAAAAAGAGCAGAAAGAGAGAGTGGGAAATAAATGAAACTTAGATTTGAAGCTGATTTGCTCAATTGCTTGGCTGGACTGACAAATGTTTTGACTAAAGATATATCATTTCTCAACCATTTCAAGTAACGAATAAGTAGCCACCACAAGTATTTAATAGTATTTCAGAATTACCTCTAAATTTTAATTTTCTATCAGCCAATCACTTTTTTTGTTAACTCCATTAACTGATAATTAAAAAATTTTAAATAAAAGAATATTTTGTAATGAAACTTTTTAAATATTATTTTTTCTTATTAAATGAATTAAAGGATAAAATAATCTTCTATCTTAAATTTTTTAACTATAACTTATGAAATTAGTGAAAAAATAACTGTTGATATACAATTAAAATTTGAAGTAGCTCTAAAATATTATAAAAGACTCATAATGACTAGTATTTTCGACATTCTTTAAGTGATTGAAACATAATTTTCCTCCCATTGAATTATGTTAAACGTGATAATGTAAATAGGTACACAAAGTGGCCTGTAGAAATTTCTAGTGATATGATGGATTGAACACTGAGTGCCCTATCTCTATAACTGGGCGGTCGTTAGAGGATGAAGTCATTGATGAAGTAGTGGTTGTCAGTATACTGGCGGCACTCATATCGGCCATGCCATTGGAGTAGGGAAAATTTGACACGATCCGATTAACCGACATACGACATAAATAAATGGGTATGAATCGTCAAATTTAACACGATTATTAAATGGGTCGAATCTAGGTCAACACGATTTTTTTCCGTATCGTATTTGAGTTAAAATTCTTGACCTATTTATCCGATCAATGACTCGATTATATTTTTTATTTTAAAATAATTTACATATTCTTATAATTAAAACTCAAATATTAGAGATGATTTTCTTTTTTTATTCTTTAAAAGAGTAAACATAAATACAGTGTTTTATTTATAAAATTTTACATACATTAGAGCTTCAATAGTATAAATGTGTAAAAATTGATAGACATGTATATTTTATAATATTATATATATATATATATATATAATTAAAACCTCAATAGTGTAAATGTGTAATATATTGGTAGATATATATTTTATAATATCGATAAATTATGTATGTATTTATGTACATATATATGTATGATAGTATGTAAATATTTTATGTAACTTTTGTTCAATATATAAATATTAAACAGGTTATTAAATAACCCGATTATTTTTCCGTGTCAGGTTTGGATCTCAATATTTTGACACAATTATTAAATGGGTCGGATTTGAATTGACCTAAATTTGACATGACACGAATACGATCCGACGACCTATTTTGCCAGCTCTACATACCATGGCATAAAACATGCGCCTCAGCCTGAGACCTCAATTATCCATGCAACTTCAGGATCCAGTGTTCACAAAGATAAAAGAACAATTTCGGAAACTCCTAAAACTGTAAACCAAAATTATCGTCTATATTTTTCTGTGACACTGGGGATACAAGCGACTTCTTGTGGAATGTATCAAGCAGCAAATGTTAACAATAGCTCAACAACAGCAGTTCTATTAATAGTTCGGGGTCTAATAATAAAAAAACAAAATGGCTAGAAAGTCAATCATATGTCTAGCTATTATCAACCATTCCCACAGATATCTAACTTGTGGTAGTCCAAGCTGTGTTGTTTGAAATCTATTTAATTTTGAATACATTAAAAAGAACTGCAATTGCCTAGCTGTTACAAAACTTGATTTCAGATCTCCAGCAATCCGAGATGAGTACACAACAAAAATAAAACAAGTATGTGCAAGTTTCGGTATCAGGTGCACTCATAGAACCACCCATGCAGATTCCAGAAAAGGCTAAGTATGCACAAGAAGAAGAATATCACAATGGCCTAACTTACCACATTTTTGTAGCGGCCAGCCTCTAAGAATAAATGTTTGCCCGTATTTCTCCAATTCATTCATTTCAGTACACTGCCTCTAAAGTTTGCATATTTACAAATTGAATAGCTCACAGGCATCAATGTCATTTATTGTCTATCATTTTCATGTTTGTCCAGCCTACTTAATAATGCATTGCAGTTCAAGTGAGTTAGGACGAACAGATCCGCTTAGGTAAATGGCAGTCAACTAATTCTCACTTCAAACAAATATATACAACTGAAAATTTTTTAATTTATGTCTTTCAGCAGCCTAAACACTGCAGAATACTGGTTAAGATATATGCAAGGTGCTAGTAGAAATACCAACACTAGTGCAAGAAAGCAAAAGGAGAACATCACAATGCATTTTTCAAAAGTTTCATGAAAAATTAATATGAAATCAAAGAACTAATCCTCCCAATGCAAGTAGTACTAAGATTACAAAACCAACCAAAGCAAAAACTCAACCATCTGTTCGATTAGGGTACATTCAAATTCTCAAATGTTTTAGCATGCGCTTTTTGTCGCAATGATACTTTACATAAAATTGCAATGCATCAGAAGAGACATTTCCAGAAAACCCACACAATAATTCCAATTATATTTACCACAAACAAGCTAATTCATAGAACATGAATAGACTCAGGAAAAGATGTAAAACAAACTCTCAAAATTTGACAAAGAAAATGACTTGAGTAAACTAAAAACACCATTTAGCATCCTGTCTTAGAGCAAGATAGTGAAGACAATAACTTAGATGGTGAAACATCAGATGAGAACCCAATATAAACACAAGTTGTTATTAAAACTCGAATTATGACTGTAGAAATTTGTCGACCAGATTATGTCCCAAAGTAACAAGTCATGATTATAATAACGAAACTACAGATTGCAACCAAAAAAAAAATGTGGGAAAAAAAAAGAGGAGATTATTCTGGTTTCTCAATACAAGTCAGTTAATACCTGCAAAGAATGAACATCAACCATTAAATCCCTTATATAGGGGTTCAAGAATTGAGGATCAAGTCAAAACAAAGACTCATAAGATCCTACCATAGCAAAAAGGACTCATTTATACAGCACTCTTCTTCCCAGAATCTGAATAGTAATCTAGATACCACCGAACAAACTTCTTCAACCCCGTCTGCAAATTCGTGGTGGGCTTATACCCAAGCTCCCTCTGTGCCAAGCTAACATTAGCATGAGTGAACAAGACATCCCCGTTTGCCGGCATTGGCAACACAATCTTTTTAGCCTTCACTTTCAACAACTTCTCCAATATACTCACAAGCTTCCCAACAGGCTCTGGCGACTTATTCCCAAGATTAAACACTCTCAACTGCGCTGCTCCCTTCTTCTTCCCACCACTCCCTGTACTCTTCTTGGCCGTATCCAAAGCAGACAAGCAGCCCTTCACAATATCATCAATGTAGGTAAAATCTCTCGCCACTGCAGCATGATTAGGACCTTCAAATATCATCACTGGCTTTCTTTTCAAAATATTCTTGGTGAAGAAGAAATACACCATATCAGGTCTACCCCACGGTCCATAAACTGTGAAAAACCTCAAACCAGTAATCGACAATCCATATATATGGTTATAAGTATGAGCAATCTCTTCACCAGCCTTCTTAGTGGCAGCATATAAACTAGAAGGCTGATCAGTTCTATCTTTTTCCGAAAAGGGTATCTTTTTATTCAGTCCATAAACTGAACTAGAAGATGCCCATATAATAGCAGGCTGTGGATTCGCAGTTTTACAAGCTTCTAACAAATTAACAAAACCGGCAATGTTACTATTAACATAAGACATTGGATTCTTCATTGCATAACGAACCCCAGCCTGTGCCGCTAAATGCATCACGTGACTAAATTTCACTAAATTAAAAAGCTTTTCTAATAAAAGAGAGTCGTTTATATCACCTTCGACGACAAACACTCCGGCGCGTTCGAGCAATGAAGCACGGCCGCGTTTCAGCGACGTGTCGTAGTAATCGTTGAAATTGTCAAGCCCCACGACGCCGTCGCCGCGCCGTCGCAGTGCAGCCGAGACGTGGGTGCCGACGAAGCCTGCGGCGCCGGTGACGAGGACGATATGGCCGCCGGCGCGGGAGCGGGGGCGGGAGGAGCGGAGGACGCGGTACTCCCAGCCGGCGCCGCCCCACAAAACGCGGCGAGAGGAATCGGAGGGAGAGGACGTGGAGTGGTGGAAGAAGAAGAAGTAGAACAGCGAGAGGGAGAGGAATGCCCAGAAGGAGAGCTTAGTGGGGGAAAAATGGTAGCGGAATCGGTGAATGTAGATGGGTTTGTCCATGGTGGGAATTTTCTCGGGAAAATCCGAAGGAAAGTGCAGTGAAATGTAATGGAGTGAATGAGTGATGTTAGTTGATCATCCTTGATCACCAATGTGAGTGGTTTTTTTTTAACTTCTTTTTCTGTTGTTTATACTTTAATGCTATTGCTTTTGTTTCTTTATTTGGGCATTTTTTGGGGTTAATTTGTAGTTTTTTTTTTTTTTTTCTGATGGGTGATATTGTTTATGAAGTGAGGAGTGATTAATTAATTAGTGAGGAGTGATTGATTAATTAGTGAAGAGGGTGTTGAAGATTGGGAGGTTAACTGGAGAAGTTATGAGGTTTGTGCTTGTGCGTGTGCGAGAGAGAGAGAAATTAATGTGGATTTTTAATGGCGGAGGAGACCTGGCAAAACAAGTTTTAACTTGAGTCAAAACACTGTTTAAAATTCATCAGTTTTGGCTCCATGACACCGCTATATGTACAATTTTAGATATTTGTGGGTATTTTAGATGTGGACACTTGTAACATCTTAAGTATTAAGTTTGAAAATTTAGTGTATGTTCCGCAAGTCTTATCTAATATTTATAAGTATTTATTTAATTTTATAAATTTTTATTATTATTTAGTTATTTTTTTGTGATATTTTTAACGTTTAAATAAATTATTTTATCTTTATTAGAAAAATCTTAAATTTTGAATTTTTGAAAATAGATGTTGAAAAGTTTTTCTTAAATATTAAAATATTTAAAATATTCTCTACTTATTTGACAATTTTATTTTATTCCTTTCATAACATGACTTTAAAAAACTTATCTCTTAAAGTAATTTCATAAATTTTTAATAAAAACTCTCATTGACAACTAAATAATTAAAAGTTTTTGAGTAAAAACTCTATTTACAAAAGCTCTACTTACATAAGCTTACTTGAGAAGCTATATCAAACGGAATCTTAATCCACTAACATATAATTATAGATTGGTATGACTTATCTAACAATTGTAATTATTTATTTTTTGTTGATTTTTAATTTTTTAATATAATTTTTAAAAATTAAATAAGTTATTTTATCTTCATAAGTAAAAGTTCAAATTTTGAACTTTTAAGATGAGAAATTAAATTTAAAAAAAAAATATATCAAATGTATCGTTTACTTATTTGACAATCTTATTTTATTTTTTTATAATATAACTTTAAAAAATTTGTCCATTAAAGTAATTTTACAATTTTAAACAAAAGTTCTTATTGACAACCAAATAATTAAATTTTTTTATATTAAACTTCTACTTGTAAAAATTTTACTTAAATAAGTTTTATTTGAAAAAAATGATACAAAACATAACTATAGATGTAATATACCATTATATAAAGAGAATGAACCCCATAGAACTCAAAATTATTATGATTATTTTTACATTATAATATTATGATTTTTGCCACATAAGTTTTTTGACATACCATTTACTACAAAAATTTCCTGACAATTATTTTTTCTCACTTAATGTTTCCATTTTTTTCATTTTAGCACCAAATTATTAAAGTTAATAGAATTTTTAACAGAAATTAGAGTAAAAGTCTATATTACCCCAAAATTGTAAAAGTGTAATTTAACCCTCTAATTAAAAAATGTAAAATTGATTATACTTTTATTAATTGATGATATTGTAAATATTATACCTTCTGAAAATTTTAAAATATTGAATATGTTGACATTCCTAAAATATTCTTATAATATCATCAATTTATTAATGGAGTTAACAGGTTAAGTAGTAAAACAGTGGTTGAATATAGAATATATATATATAAAAGCCTATGTTTTAGACAATTTAGTCACTTTATGTTATAAGAATAAAATAGTCAAATTAAAATTATATTAAAATAACTTTAGTGATCAACAATGACAAAGAGACTTGTGTATAAAAAAATGACATAATTGATCGGTTACCTAAACTCTTTCTTTATTTTAACTTGTTAAAAAAATTCTGAATTTTTATTTTAATGGGGTGGATTTTATACAAGTTATAGGGTTGACTTATCCCCACCCCATGATAAAAACCATCGCCCAAGTGTTCGAGTGAAAAAAATTTGCTGCCAAAGATTCTCTTAGTTTTCTGGGAATATATGGAGACAAGAGCAAACTCTGGCTGTGTGACAAGCCAACGCATCTCTTATTTTTGTTTCTGTCATCAACTTACTGTTAGTTTATTGAATATTTCAACGGAGTTATCGATAAATAAATGAGAAATTATCAGCCGAGTTTACCTGTTATCAAAAAAACAACGTAAAAAATTTAAATTTGCTCCATTTTGTATGTAATGTATATAACTGAATCAATCGTTCATCAAAAGGACTAATGGTGGATGGTTGATACAATTAATAGACAATAGTGTAAAATCAAATAAATTAAATATTATAAGAGACTCAAATATATGTAACAAATATATGTAAGTTCTGCTCCCTCCCCCATTTTTTTTAACTTACTTAAAACTTTATGATGTAATATATTATATGAGTGATGATATTTGAGTCTCTTACAGTATTTCACCGGTCCTCACTTTCTGCTTAACCTCACTAAAAATTTTAAATTAATTTTTATTTCTCAACATACCCCACCTAATCTTGAATTTACACTTAGTATAATTTTTATTTTATTTTTACAAACATTGACCGTATAATACTTATAAAATTTATTTAAAAAGAAAGAAAGAAATCTCAGAATTACTATACTCTCTCTCTCTCTCTCTCTCTCTCTCTCTCTAAAGGTTTTATCCATCATTACCATACCATAAAAAAAATTGATACATTTTCATTATCCTCTATTGAGTATTATAAATTAATTTCTTCTATAATTATAAAAGTAGAGCATGCAATATTTGAGAAGAGATAATAATTTAAAAAGTTAAAAAAAGGTTTAAGAAATTAAATTAGCTAAATTAGATATCAATAAAATTTATCGTATGGGTGTATTTAAAAATTATTTACTTTTTCAAGTTATTATATATAAAGATAAAATAAGTATTAACGTAAAAGTGATTAGTAGAGATTAATTAAATATAATGAAGGATAAAGTATCACTAACCCGTATTGCACATAATATTGGGCTCATTCAGTCATTCTGCTAAACAAAAACCTCAAATTCGAAACCCAACCACCCGCCACCAGGCCCCGGCATGCCCATTAAGAGAGGAAAATTGGATGTGACCCAAAATTTAAGACAAAGAAGCCCACATTGCTCATCCTTATTTGATTTTCAACTTTACAAAAAAAAAGATTAATCCAGGAATTACGAGGAGAAGTTAAGATGATTTGATTCACGAAAATATCATAAACAGTCTCATAAAAAAATTAAATTACAATCCACTCAACTGAAAGTTGAATGACTTCCAGTATAAGAGTTAAGTCAACTAAAGTATTCTTGAAAATTTAATTTTTTTAAAATATATATATATATATATGTTGATTGACAATAATTATATTAGAGCTGCTTTAAAATAGAATATAAATTACCGTCATTCACGTAAAATAATAAATAAGTAAAAAAATGTATTATAATTTTTTCTTTTAATTATGAAAACGTGTTTAGCAGTTTTAATATTAGCCGAACCCATGTTGATTTTATAGGAAATCGTTTTAATGATTAATGTCTCGAAAACATCATTAGGCTGATTAGATTTTGTGATTTATCCATATGTAATCAATTATTTACGGTGGCTTTCGGTTCTTTTTTATTCATAAGGACGCTAATTTTGGTCGCTTGATTGATTCATTCATTCATTCACCAGCATCATTCTGCGGATAAGCTTTCTGTTCAATCATAGGACCACAATTTTGAGCTTTTTCGCTACGTGATTCCCAAAAAAATATCACAATGATGTTCAGCTTACAATTGCCATAGCCATAAACAACATCGAAAATATCAAAGCATTTTTATTTACCATCAAAATATCTTAGAAGGGTAAATATGATTTGCGTAAAATATCATTCTGCTGTTCTGTTGGTTGAGATTTGAGAGACAACGGCGACCAAAAAAAAAGCATGTTGTATTATCATAGGCTCTTATGGTAAAAATTTTATCGCACATAAATATAAGAGAATATCGCGATACTCATTATTTGATATTGAGGTTGAACAGTTATAATTTAAAAAATATAATATTAAAATATTTAATAAACACTAACTGTTGTGGTTTGGAAAATATGTTGATGTGATTTTTTACTTATATTATGAAAAATCTATTATATCTTTAATAATTTTGATTTGAGAGAATTTCGCAATACTCGTCAGTCTTGTCTAAAGATGCATTTGATATTGAGGTTGAACAATTATAGTTTAAAAAATACAACACTAAAGTATTTGGTAAACACCAACTACTGCAATTTAGAAGATATGTTAATATGGTTTTTCACGTATATCATGAAAAATTTATTATATCTTTAATAATTTTGTGAAAATTATTATTTAAAATTTATATTTATATATATTATTAACTTTTATTTTATAGTTATAATTTTTTTTACAGCGATTATAACTTAAAAATTAAAACACTTCAATTATAAACGCACCCTAAAACTCTCTCATATCTCTTTGCATTTTTTTATTCTTTATTTTTTAATTATATATTAAATCTTGATGCGTATGGAATTTGAACTCAGAATTAATGCATTTCAGTTTTGTTGGGGGCTTCGTAAATTACTTGCCGTGGCTCTGTTGCATCCAAAATTCTGAAATCTTTTCCTTGGGTATGGTAACGAAATGGTTGTCACTAAAACCAATCGATTTTCACATGAAAATTAATTAATCATATACAGAAGCTTCTGTTTTCTGCATTTGCCTACACTCACTGCATTTAATTGTGCACCTTCGCAATTCATTGCCATAATAAGAAACTCCAACCACCGTGGCTGCGTCAATAGTTATTACATTTCTCTTTCAGCTTCATGCTCTTGTCTTTTCATATTTCTCCCTCAAAAGTTTAAGCTTCTGAGATTACAATCAAGAAGTAATTACAAAATTCAATTATTTGGTTTGTATAGGACAAACGTTTTAATAAGTAAGACTTATCGTGTCCCTTATTTGGTGTATATTTATTTTCTTATTAATAATTCTCTCGTACAATAGAAATGCATTTAATTTAAACAAAAAAAAAATCCAACTCGTCCAAAAAGGAAATTACTAGCCTTGCCACTAGTTTTATCGTAACATGATTCATATATCGAGATGCAGAAGCCCAGAGCCAGCCAAATCTACATCCAGATAATTGAAAGAAAATCTACTACTCCACACTAAGTACATGAAAAAAAAATTGAATATTTATTCACAGGACACTATGTGACAAAACTGTCACCACCGTATCAATAAGTGGTGGTTATCACTACATAATCTCTAATCCAATTCAATCATTAAGTTGAATTTTGAAATTTTATTGAAACACGGGGGGGTCCCCTGTGGGATGAAATTGAAGTTTTAATAAATGCCACCGAGTTGAATTTCTCATTTAACCAAAAAGGTCACCATTAAAGTCATTTTCCTATAAAAGCCTATAATGTTTTGCCCATAATTTTTCGTATAGGCCTTTAAGAACAGATTACTGACAAAATTTTATTCAACGACATGGGTCATTTAATACCACTTCTAAGTCTTTTTATTTTGTTACCGATAGATTTTTGGTCTAATGCGATAAGTGTTATATTTATAATATTGAGTGTAAGAATTTGAATTTTTATAAAAATTTTATGAGTGTTAATTTTAATACTTTCTCAATTATTAACATAATTGAATAGAGACAATCTCTCTTTTAAGAAATGTGAGTAAAATAGACATCTTTAAAATATTAAAAAATATTTAAAATATAACACTTATGTATAACAGACTTAAAAAAAATCTATTAGAAAATATCTTGTTGAAAGGTATTGTGAGTGTATTTATATTTTTATATCAAATGATGCTTTGCCCAGCACAATTGCTCATATATCCTTATAATTATAGCATAATTCAATAACCTATCAAACATAATTCATAATCTACATTTAATATAGACTAGATATAACTATTCGTACTTATAAATATTAAAAAGAAGATAAATTTAATTTTTTTTATTTTAAATTGAACTCCTTCGGCCCTTCCTCCGGAATTCAAAAGGATTTTTTTTTTTTAACCCGGACAATGTCATTGATGGTTGCCCACTTGCCTACAATTATTTTAGAAGAGAATAAAGGGGGGATTATTGATAATTGATAAAAAGTAAATAGCCCACAAAGACACAGCGGCATGGACCTCTTGGGACCAAGGTGACTTTTGAGGAGTACAATTTACCGATATTTGATAATATTTTGGTGGACCCCCAGCAGCTACTTTAGACCTTTTTAACCAAAATCTGATCAGAAGAGTAGGCCATATGGTTGTTCCTCATATAATTAATTATGTCAATGTTTTTCCAATGTAGAACAAGAAAAAAGCTACCATTGTTTGACTCAACACATTCAATCTCTTGAAACAGAATCATAAAATAATCACTCCGAACAAACATCTACGAGTTGAAGTCAAGGCTACAGCTTCTCAATTGGACCACTAATTGGAAGAGAAATTAAATAACATTCTCAATATAAATAAATAAATAAATAAATATATATATATATATATATATATATATATATATATGTGTGTGTGTGTGTGTGTGTGTGGGTGTGTGTTTTCTCCTACTCACACCGGTGCGAAATAAAATATGGATTTAATATTTTATATTATTGTTAATTATTTTTAAAAAATGGAAAAAATTGTTTGGTTTAAATCGTAAAATGCTAAATCTACACTTTACTTCATGCGCAACGTTCGCAAGAGAGAATTTGTATGTAGTCCTACTCTAATGAAGACTTATTAAAAAAATATTTCAATACATTAGAGATTATAATTTTTTTATTTGTTAATATGTTAAAAATATGTATTTTTTTTTGTTTGTTAGTAGCATCTTTCGTTTTATTAAAATAAGAATGTCCTTATTAGATAATACATATATATGCATGTATTGAAAGGTACAATAATAAGCAACAACTAGGTTAAAACATATGTAACTTACATTGACGGTTAACCTATGAGTAGTTTCCCATAACACATTAATTGTTTGGGCTAACTATAATTGAGCCAAATAAAAAAAAAAAACTTATTGGTTATAACAAGTTATATCATATGTAACTTAATAAGAAATACGATGATGATATTGAGTAAAATAAAAATGATCAAATTTCATAACTATTATAACATTTATACAACTGTTATTTTTAATGTTAATTTTTTTATGATATAATTGTATGGAATAAAGATGCGCTACCCTCCAATAGTTGTATCTTACATTCAATACGAATTTATCACATGGTAATAAGATCGGAGTGAAAAGTTGATGAGGATTATTATACATATTCTACCGTAGGTGAACTCCAACACAGCAATAGCCTTATACATAAGATACAACTGTCGTAAGATTAATGCATGGATGAAATTTTCTTATAAAGTCGTTCTCGAAACCATCTACTTCGTAGGTGACAGGCTACAAAACCCTAAAGAGCAGATTAAAATTATGTACGTAGATTTTTCTTACCAAACACTCGTAGACTTTTATCATTCCCTGCAAGTTGAAGCACTTTCTTTGACGCAAAAAAATGGGTAATTGCACAGTTCACGAATGGCTTCAAATAATTGTGATGAATTCGGTGGAGATAACGAGTTAGAAATTTTTAATCATTGTCAAAGACTCATCATACGTGACTGAAACAATATTAGAAAAAGAAGAAGGAAAAAAAAAAAAAAAACTGTTGCATTACAATGAATTCCGTATTCACTGTCGCTTTCGTTCGTTCACGGGATTGTAATCCAAAAACATAGAAATAATGGTTTCTTTGGTGACTGATGTTATCTATTACGTAAAATCATAACCTCAGTTTCATCTACGATGATGACTCGTAAGATTTTCAACATGTTTGATAATAGACCAAAGTTTGATGAGGCCTCTCATAATATTTAAGTGAAAGTCACGAAATATACGAAATATACGGGTGTTTTTGATATTGACGTTCGACAGATATAATTTTTAAGTTATTGATAAATACTATTTGTTATAGTTTGAAAATTATATTAATATGATATTTCATTTATATAATGAAAAATCGATTATATTTTTAATAATTTTGTTAGTTATTATTTTAAATTTATATTTATTATAAATTATTATCTTTTATTTCATAATTGTAATTTTTTTCCACAATAATTATATTTTAAAAACTACAATACCTTAATACTAAATATGATCTCAATAATAAAAAAATTCATATAAACAAGTGATTGATTATTATTGTGTGTGTGTATATATATATTCAACAGATGTTAATGAACCATTAAAATAGGAAACTAATCAACTTGCTTGCAAGTTGCAAGTTGCAGCTAGCGAGCAGCGGGAGTCTGGTGGTGGGGGAAGGGTCCCACTATCACCTAATCCTTTCATTATGAGATTCTTGAATTAAACCGGAACGTGATCTTCACGGGCCGATGAGGAGAGTAATCGTTCAACCGATCTCTGGACTTGTAACCCGATTGCCCGCCATGCACCCCAAAGTTTTCGCGACGATGTCTCACCGAAGCGATCAAAACGCGCGTGAGGTGAGGAGCGTGAGTGAGACACACATGTCAGTGCGGGCGCACGCGTGTAGGGCATATTTCTTTTATGTTTCCATCCGATCGATTCCTCTGTGTTCACAAAGAAACTAAGAAAGAAAGAAAGACAGGCTGAGGTGGGTGTGACGTTACGTTCAACGGCGGGCCCGTATCAGCGTTTGATCATTGGAATAGAATTCGCTCTTAATTTAAAAATTTATTAATTTTTTAAAAAAATTATTATATTTTTAATAATAATAATAATAATAATATAAATTAAATTATTTTTTTTAATTTTTAATTTATTAATCAATACATAATTAAATTATTTATTATGATCGAATTATTAAAGAATCTTAATTGGCGTCGAATTGTGAAACTGGGATGGCAGGCGGGTGGATCCAGTTGCGGACGCTGGGTCCCGCAATGGGTCATTCTCAATCTGAGCTGTGCGATTGCCAATTTGCCATTGGTGTTTGGCGCTATCTGTCATGATTAGGAGCCGCGCAATTTCCTCCGTGACCAGTAACGCTGCCATTATCCCCTGTCTCACTCAAGTGGCTGTGCCTCCCTTCCACTTGATCGATTGATCACATACTCCCAAGTCCATCGTCCTCACTGTTCGGCTTTCTTTTTTTTAATCTCTCTTCTTTTTTTTTTTTGTAATGAAAAATTCAACTGGGTACTGTGAAAAACCGCATGTTAAATCCCTTAAATTAATTTAGAACGGCTCTGAGTTTTTTCTTTTTTCTTTAAGAAATATCTGTGATATAAAAAAATAGTTGTTAAGTTTTTAACAAAATTATTCACCATGTGAAAGCGATGCACTTCTTGGTCGTGTTGTTTTGAATAAGAGAATAATTAAATTAAGATTGATAATTAATGAATCTTATTTTTAAAATTATAATTAACTTTCTTTAATATTTTATTATAATTTGGTGGGTAAAACTCATTTAATCCATGTATTTTAAGATTAGTATCTATTTAGTTTATGTATTTTTCAAAATATCTCGAAACATCTCTGCCATTAAAGTATTGATACCCATACCGTTACTTTTTATTTCTTTTAGCTTACTTTTACAATATTATCTTTTTATAATTATTTTTTGTTTGGACATTAATAAAAAGAAAATAATTAAATTAATAATTTAATTCTAAAAAATTATTTTACAAACACCATTTGCATATTTGGTAGTTTGCATATAATTTTTGACAATTAAAAATTAATATAGTTTTTAGGGTTAAATTGGTAATTTAATTATTATTTTTTATTAATGTCCAAATAAAAAAAATTATTGTAAAAGAGTAATATTGTAAAAGTAAGTTAAAAGAAATAAAAAGTAATGGTAGAGGTATCAATACTTTAACGGTAGGAATGATTCAAGGTATTCTTAAAAATATAGAAATTAAATTGATACTAATCTTAAAATATATGAACTAAATGAAATTTTACACTAATTTAGTTGAAATCTACCGTTACAAATCTTATGAGGCCATGTTTAGATAATTTTTTTCCTGGTATAATGTGGATGTTTAAGTTGGAGCGAATTGGATTTGCTTCTCACAATGCGTGCAAGAACTTGAACCCTACTTATATTACGCTCAATTATTGATTGCCCGCCCAGTTTAAGTTTACCCTACCATGACTTGACATAATGAATTTCTATTCAAAAGCTCAATCTTATTTCTTAAAGGTTTACGTGACATGATGATTTGTAGGATTTGCTAATTTAGCCTTAACCTTTCTTTCTTAAAAGTTGATTAAAGTTACCTTAAGCATTTCATTTTAATCATTATTCACTACAATATCATCTTAATTTCGCCACAATCGTTACTCTCACGCAAAGATTTGATATAGCTATAAAATGCCTCATCTAGGGACCAAACATGGACGGTCTAGATTATGGCGCATGTTATCGCGGTGTAACAGAGGTCACATATTACATCCACTTTTTCGCTTTCCCGCCAACCCCCCCCCCCCCCCCCCCCCCCCCAACTTGGAATGGGAATTGTACCCCGTAAATTCATTTAAATTCATTTAAATTTACCTGCCAAAATTTATTCGTTGTGGGTAATTTTATCCGTTGTAGGTAGATTTAGTATTATAAATTAAAATATGCACATAAATATAGGTAGATTTGGTATTAACTTTATATTCAGTGAATATCCATATGGATATCTACCAAACCCATAATTTTTTTTAAATATTTTTAATTTAATTTAATTTAAAAATGTATACAGAAAATAATGTCATTCTTCAAATTATCAAATAACCAAGGGTTCAAAGTTGTGTATGTGTGTATGTGGCCTATCTCCCATTCTAATGTCATAACCTAAAGAAAATTAAATGCATTTCCCTTCAAATTAGTATTTGAAAATATTAATCATAATTATTATTATAAGCATTGTGTTGGATGGATGCTTATGGTGGTGAATGAAATGAATATCTGCTCTCGGAGCTTATTTTAAATAATAATATGAAATGTAATTATTATTTTTATATACTAGTTTATATTTTTTAAATAAAATTGTGTAATTTATACTTAAATTTAAGAATTTGTGTTGGATTGATGTTGAAATTTTAATTTTTTATTTACATTATTTAAATATAAAATTAAGTATGTTATATGAAATTTAAAATTATTATTATAAATTTATATATTAAATATTTTTTATTTTAAATAAAAAACTCACAAAAAATTTATCGAATACTATTACAGATTTGATAATTGATAAAATTTACTGCAAGTGAATTTTTTTTTTAAAAATAAATTCATTATAAGTTGTGGATAGATTTAATAATTTAAATTTAATAATAACAAACCTACTGCAGCGGCCGACGCGCGATGTAGCAAATCTGATAATTCAACAATGCCGTCCAATTTCAAGGACTGTCCTCATTTGAGAAGACGACAAAAGGGTCCCTTCCTTTGGAAAGAAAAGTAGAAGACAGCGAAGGGTCCCATTATTGTCACCATCTGCATTTTTGACTGCGATGAAAGCCAAATGAAGGGGTATTATTGTAAATTAGATGAAAAGGGCTATCGGCCTTTCTCCTTTTGTGTGAATCGAATGCAGGGCTGAACCGCTGAACCCTTTTCCGTGTACTTCGTATGGTGTCATTTTGAATCATGAGCGGACGGTTATTCTTTTACTCGTGGCTTTTACATGTTTGCTAAATGACATAAATGTCATGTTTTGTTACTGTAGATATCCATCCACTTCGGCTTGGTGAGTTAGGCCGGTCGGCAAAGTTATCTATAAAGACTTAAGCAATTAGGTCGGATAGTTAAGTTAATTATTTATGAGATTAAGAGGTTATTTGTTAAATATCTGAAATATAAAATTTTATTAATTTTAGATTTTTTAAAAATATATTTTTTTATGTTTTAGAACCTATGTTTAATTTTCAGATATTTATATTTAAATAGAAAAAATAAATTTTTGTGATTTTTATCTAAATAGAATAATGTCTGAATGATAAGTAAATATTATATTTTAAAAATATCTCTGTAAAATAACTTATTTCTTAAACTAAAAAATCTAATTCTCTTTTTTTTGTTTTAATTTATAAGGACATAAATGTCAAATAACTAAGTTTTAAATTTTTTTATTGTAAAAACAAACAAGATGTCACTTATATTCAAATATTTAAAAAAAAATATGATTCAGATTTTCGTATTCAAACCCATTCAGACTTTAGAAAAATTTAGACTTATTTAAATTTCAGACAAAAAAAAAAAACTCTACCTAAGCTAATTAGGTTAGTTAGCAAAGTTATGTATAAAAACATAACTAATTAGCTAAACGAAGTATCTACATTATTTTGATCAAGATAGCTTATAAATAGACTTGTAATGCTTTGTATACAATGCAATTTAAAATCAATTCAAAATTTCTCTCTTTAACCATTACATCTGGTTCCCATTTTTCTATTAACATCTATAACATGTTTATTATTTTTGCTTAACAGTCGCATTTATAATACATGCCAATTGGCAATACCATGCTTTTAAGATTGAGAGCATGGGTGTCCTGTGTCCCAACAATGGTTGAGTATTAATTTTTCCTCTCAATCTAACTAAGTCGGATAGATATCTATTCTATGAATATAGGTGGAACAATATATTCCTCTAATATTAAATAAATTTTTACGTGTAAATATCAATAAATTTTTAAATATAATATAAATATTGATGTTAAAAAAAACACTCACATTTATAACGAAGGTCCATTTATGGCCTTGAGATTAATTTTTATTCATATTTATTTCAATTGGTTAGACCCATCATATAAATTTAGTAGGTGTATAGGTGCACTTTAATTGATCATATGAATGAAAGAATTTATTATTAGTAAATTTTACAAATGAAAATTCAAATGATAAGGAATATATAAATAAGAACAACCAATGACGAAATTATAAATGAGACGGGCAGTCCGTCAATCAATCTCCAACAACTTCCTCATGCAAAAACCTCTTCATATTATTATTATTATGTTCATGATATTGTAGACGAATTAAGCCCAGCAGATATCAACCAAATTGTGTTGCCACAGTTGTGTTACATATGCAAGGGGATTGATACGATGCGTATCATAATTTTATTATCAGCGTTGTGAGCCCTGCCATACAATTTTGCCAATAGAATCTTAATGACGTGCACCGTAGCCCACATCAGATGATGATTCGTGGATGCAACAGTACAAAAAAATCCCGTAAAGGAAGTCCATGACTTGAAATTACGAAATTACTCCTGACAACATTTTCCCGCGCGTCTGTGAGCCCGTAACAAATGAGATCAGAGACGACGACCATCATCACCATCTTCATGATGATGCACCCTGATTTCGTCTCTGACTTGTTGGCCCCACCTCCTCTCCCAGTCTCTTTTCACTTTAAGAATCTAACTGTCCTCCATTACCCGCAAATCAATGCCCCTCAAAAAACAAAAAAAAGGAAATTCGTCCAAAAAAAATAAAAATCAGAAAACTTAATGATTTAAGCCCCAAAATTTAAAATTTAAATAGGTAATAATTTATTCCCTCTATATATTGCCTTGCAGACACGACACCAGGCGTTTCAAATTTCTTTCATTCAAAGCTTTGCACCCGCACACAGCACCCGCACACTCACTCACTCAGAAACTGAAAAATGCCGCCGGTTACGGTGGTCCTCAGCCTCACGTTACTTACCATACTCCTCAGCCTGTCAACGTCCATTGCCTGGCGCCCATGGCCCAACACGAAACACAACAGCTCTGAATTCATCTACGGCAACTCCAAAAAATACGAGGGCTCATCCGAGTTCGTCCACATGAAGTACCACATGGGCCCCGTCCTCACCGCCAACATCACCGTCCACCCAATCTGGTACGGTACGTGGCTGAAGAGCCAGAAGAGGATCATCCGCGAGTTCATCAACTCAATCTCCGCCGTCGACTCCAAGCGCCCCTCGGTCGCCGGCTGGTGGAAGACCGTACAGCTGTACACGGACCAAACCGGCGCGAACATCTCCCGCACGGTGCTGTTAGGCCAGGAGAAGAACGACCGTTTCTACTCCCACGGGAAGTACCCTCACGCGCCCTGTCGGTCCAGTCCGTGATTAAGAGCCACGTCACAGCAAGGTCAAAGCCGCTGCCGATAAACCCAAAGGGCGGGCTCTACCTCCTGCTGACGTCGACCGACGTGTACGTGCAGGATTTCTGCGGGCAGGTGTGTGGGTTCCACTACTTCACCTTCCCCTCGATCGTCGGGTACACGCTGCCGTACGCGTGGGTGGGGAACTCGGCGAAGCTGTGCCCCGGGGTGTGCGCGTACCCGTTCGCGGCGCCGCAGTACATGCCGGGGCTGAAGGCCGTGAAGTCGCCAAACGGCGACGTTCGGGGTGGATGGTATGATAAGCGTAATCGCCCACGAGATTGCTGAGCTGGCGACGAACCCGCTGGTGAACGCTTGGTACGCGGGGCCCGACCCGGTGGCCCCCGTGGAGATTGCGGATTTGTGCGAGGGTATTTACGGAACGGGCGGGGGTGGGTCGTACACGGGGCAGCTGTTGGACGGTGAGGATGGTGCCACCTATAATATGAATGGGATCAGGCGCAGGTTCTTGGTTCAGTGGGTGTGGAATCATGTGGTCAATTACTGTACTGGACCCAATGCCCTTGATCAGTAGTATTTTTGGTTTTAGTAATTTTATTTCCCTTTCCCTTTTCTTTTTCTTTTGTTATTTGTTATTATTATTATTATTTTTTTTTTGGAGGCATGTACGGGGGGGTTTGGTTTATGCCATGGTGAAGGGTATTGTGGATGTTGTTGTTTGAAGTGGAGTGAAGTGGTTAAAAGTTTGTTACATATGTTGTAATAATTAATTAGTTAATTAATTATTATCGGTTATACCGTTTGTATACAAACTAGACGGTGTTTTTTCCCGCCTTTTATTTTTAAGTTACCAAGATTAGATTAGCAGATGGATGTTTTATTGAATAATTTTGACCATCTTTGGTCTTTTATTTTAATTGATTTATATATTTCATTAAATTTGCTGAAACAAATCATTCTCAAATGCAAAAGCAAAAGCAAATTCATCTTTTTGTTTTTTTTTATCAGATGAACTTAGAACTGAAGAGGCGTTCCAATTAAACTCCAAAATATTATCAGTTTCGTGTATCTCGGTGGTGCCCATGACTTCTTGTGTTTTTTTACTTATGAATCAATAACTTTATTGGGATCTGTGATGCGAGGCCTTATGATGTACTCTTTCAACTTTTTTTTCTTTTTTTTTTCCCGTAAAAGATTTTTCTCCCACTTCGAGATGTTACAAATTTTTTTTATTAAAAAACAAGCAGATTTTATTATGCACTGTTTTTTTCTCTTCTCCGGCTAACTCAAAAGTTCTTGAAATGTTCACATCGGGAGTGAGAAATTGTAAAATCCCAGGAATAAATAATTATTTGTTTCTCATTATTTTTCGTTTTCTTTGCCACTTCTTCGCCACATAACGTGTATGTATGTTTGTTTTCGGTCATTTATTTATTATTAGATAATTTTATTTAAATAGGCAAAATAAAAAAATATACTTTTATCTAAAGTTTGAAATTTAAATAGAAAATTTTAATTTTAAAATTTAAAAATACCTTTAACAATTTATGTATTTCTAATATTATGTATAAACTTAATATTATTATATTATTATTGTAAGTTATTTTTTTAATTACTTTAAATTTTTATTCACATCATAGCATTAACTAAGCTAAAATATTGAACAAATCAAATTATATCTATTGTTATCAGTAAAAAATAAAACAATAATATTGACTTTATAATAAAGGTTGATGTTATAATTACATCTTTTATTAAAAATTAAATTAAGATCAACCATGATAGTACTTTCTTTTAATGCTACCAAATAAATCAACCTGTGAAATTTATAAATTATGAAGAATAAATATATGTACTACTTAAAGAATATTTATGTCAAACTACTAGTTTTTAATTTTTTCTCTTCAAAAGAAAAAGCAAACATATCATTAAGATATTTTCATACAAATCTATTCATATTCCATCTAAATTCTGACCTATTCAAATTTCAGTTAAAAGAGAAAAAAATAAATGCAACCTCAGTATCAAGATTTTATAATTTTTAAAATTAAAAGCTATGATTACTATAAAAAAATTTATAATTATGAAATAAACATTAATAATGTATAGTCAATATGATTTTTTAAATGATAATTTTGATAAAAATAAAAATAAATTATAAATTATGCAACATACCAATAGTAAATCAAATTAACTTAGTTTTTAAATTATAATAATTAGTATTTATAAAATATTTTATTATTATAGTGTTTAAACTATAATTACCTAATTTCAATATGAAATAGGACCTTAAAACTTTTGCCTTACAAATATATACACAGGTATCTTGCAATTATTTGATGAAAATCTATGAACTAAGACCTCTAAATTATAAAATAACTATTATGAATTCATATAAATTAGCAAGTTTCTGTATTTGTAATATAATAATCAAAAGATAAAGAAAGGCTTTCCACAATCTAATGAATAATGATGGTTTCTTTTATTCAAGCCCTAATAAATAAATTTGACAAAGTTATTTTTTAATAAAAAAATTGACTAGCTGGCTTCCAATTTGGGTGGCATTGATGATCGATGTTTCAATCAAAGTAAATGTTTTTTTTCTTTTAAAAAAAATTAAAAATGGATGTTTAGTGAAAACAAACATTTAACACTTGACCCCATTAGGAATACAAAAATCGTTTTGAGAGTTGGTAGAAGTAGAATCTTCTGAAAAGGACACGAAGCATTGAGAGGAAGGGAGCTTAAAGAATAAAAATATAAATAATCTAATAGTTGAGACCATTTTTATAATCTAAATAGTCACTTGAAGCGGCGGAAAAGCAGAACCGGCCCATGACATAAAATGAAAGCTCTGATTCTTTTGACCTACAAAGGCTACAAGATCTTGTGTGGATAAAGAAAGCAAATCCCATGGGTTTAAGCTTTTGTCTTTTCCATTAGCAATTTACTAATTTAATGGCCAAGAGTATTTTCGGAATTTTGGAAATAGGGTGTTTCTTTGACTTTAGGGGGAAAAAAAAATAAATAAAGGTTTTCTTGTTGTACTTTTATTTTTGGAAAAAGGATAAATACGCCCTCAATATTTAGGTAAAAGGATAAACACCTCCTTAATATTTTAAAAAAACATTTATACCCTAATTTATTATAATTTTATCATTATACCCTTCTAACATATAAAAAAATTATTAGATTATCTAATTTATTTATATATTATTAATAAAATTATACATATACTCTCATTACCTCATTCCTCTATTTAAATTTTTATCAATAACCAATTTTAAAGAAAGATATCTACACACTTAAAAAAATTGCAAATAAATTATAATTTATAAGAAATTGGTTACGAATACCATAATAAATAACATAGAAAATTGGTTATAAATATACAAGTTTAAATGATTGACATGTGGAGAATTGTTAAATATACAAGTTTAAAGTTTAAATAAAATTGGTTATTAATAACCAATTTTATTTTTTAAATTATAATTTATTTACAATTTTTTTAGGTGTATAGATTTTTTTAAAAAAATTAGTTACTGATAAAAATTTAAATAGAAAAATTGGGCAATAAGGTTATTTATTAATGTGGAATATAATTGTTTGATTAAATTTTATTTTCAAATTTAATATTTTAGTAAATAATAATGATTGAATCATTAAAATAATTTTCACATATTTAAAGTAAAATAATTAAAATGATATTATGTAATAAAAGTAAAATAATGTATTATCATTGGTTTATTAAATATTTAGGTTTATTAATATTTTATATTATCATTTGAATTAAATTTTATTTAAATATAAATTTAATTTATTATAAATCATTGACTAAAAAAAGTAAAATGATTAAAATTTAAAATATGAACAATATTTTAATGTAATGCAACATAAACCTTATCCTCATAGAATTATTTTATGGTTTTTTTTTTATTGCATAAGCCACCTTTGGAGCAGGAACACTCACCGTTAGAAATAGAATAAGCCATCTTTCTACAAACCGATCCACAGATAAGTCATTTAACAGTCTCCGAGTTATACATTCAAGTGTAATCTGGAATTTTTCTAACTGAATAAAGTCATTAAAATTCCTTTCAAAATAATTTACAATTTCAAACTAGAATATTAAACAAAAATCTAACTTTAGACGGCATCTTTTCAAGCCAAATTTTGCAATCTATGAGCTTTAGAATATTGAACATAACGTATCTTTTTTTTTTTTGTTTTTTCTGCTTACTTTCATAAATCTCCAAGACGAGCATTACATTTCCTTATCCTCCACTGAATGTGTACATCATTTTTTTATCAGATTCAAAGATAGGGATAAGAACATCTATTATTCTTCTTGTTTAACCAAAGAAATTACATTTCAAACAAAATAACAAACAGTATACGTTTTGTAATATATTCAAATAATAAATTGCTGCACATTCTAAGATATGTTATTCAATACATATTTTTCATAAGCCTTTTACAAAACAAGTAAAAGAGCCAAAAAAGAAAGTACTATTTCAATTAACAGTTCATAAGGCACTATCTTAATTCAGTAAAAGGAACAAACAATCAGAAGACTATTTACAATTACGTCTCTAACCAATTCATCCAATATAAAACAAAAATTAACATAGTAATTAAGCTAAATGAACTCGCCTATTAAGAAACTTAGCCATGGTTAACTAAGTTCTAACAAGCCATCACATATGTTCTTTGTTGAGGAACATCAATCTCTACCGTGAATTTCATACTTTCAACAATTTTTTATTTAATGACTAATTTTATGTTCGTATGGATGATACTTAATTATGGGGACGTAATGAAATTAGTGGATTAGATCACGCTTTCTAAAACAATTGTCCATACACAAAATCATAATTTATGATTTTTATTTGTGAATCCCAATGGTATGAGAGAACTTTACTAACGGGGAGTAATGAAACTTTAACTCGGATCGGGTAAAGCTACTGCACAAATCAAAGTAAAATATTTAATCTATTCACTAAAAACAAAACCAAAAAAAATCAATTCATACTTATAATTTAAGCTTCCACGGACTTAATAAATTAAGCTCCAAAATTTTTCATTCACGAATTTTCCTCATTTTATTATTAACATTTAAAAATACATATATTTAGCGATTAACAGATAATATATAATATAGTATTATATACCATCAAAACATAAAAAAAAAAAAGAATTCAGGTTGTCGGTTCGCGGTGGAGCTTGGTGATGGTGGAGGCTGCAACAGCAGAACCAGCAGCATCTGACCTGATAGCAGCGCATCGGATCTAGCAGCAGTAGATCCGTTAGATATCTGGCAACAACAAACCTGGTAGATATTCGGCAACAGCAAATCTAGTAGCTACTGATGTCGCAGAGCAGTAGATCCGGTCGCGGGTTAGGTGGCTGCATGCGCTGGCTATGCTTCCTTCGCTCTCGTCTCAGCATTTGCAGGCTATGAAAGTCATGAGTGTGAGGATGAGGATGTGTGTGTGCGTGTGAAGTCATGAGGATGAGGGCTGTTAAGATGAGGGTTGTGAAAGTAGCAAGATATGGTTGTGTGCATGGGTTATAATTTGATTTTGTTTTTTTATTTGTCAATTGTTTTTTAGCTAATTTTTTTTTAGTTGTGACTTTGTGTGTGCCCTTGTATGTGGTGTCTGGTGTGTGCATGTGTGATGTGTTTATAGGTTTAGTCAAGTTGTTTTTTTGGTGCAACCTGATCGGGTATTTGGATCGGATTGGGTTTTACCTGACCCGATCGGGTTTGCAATTTTTCACCCGTTCGGGTTTCAATAACAACCCAAACCGATTCGAACCTGAATATTTCGAGTTCAGGTTGGGTCGGGTATTTTGCCCACCTCTTCACACTCCAAACCATAAGCCATGTTTTTCTCTGGACATGGATGATGAGAATACCAAGACATAAAGAAATAATGGAATATGTTCTACAAATCCAATAATTCTTGTTATTTAAGTAGTCATGAAATACTGCTAGGCGTTGTTCATGACTTGTAGTAACATTAAGATCATTATTGCTAAAGGATATTAGTAGTGCATCTTAAGGTCATTAGTAAAGTACTAATTGCTAACTAAAGAGTTTTAATATCTTTTAATGAATAAAGAGTTATCAATAAAATAGTTCTACTATCGTATAACAAAGAACCTAAAAGGTCACACATCTAATAAAAAAAGAGTTACTAGAAAATGAGAAGTTAAATTTTTGAATTATAGGAAGATCGGTATATATGTTATAATTCATTAAAGAATGAATATGTATCTTAAATATAATTTAAGATACAAATTTTGATGATTCATAAATAGCTTAAAGAACAAAATAAATTTCATAAATCCTTAATCAAACATTAGGTTTAAGATCGAGCATATAAAATGACCATATTGAACATGTTTTGGTTCATAAATGATTATGAACTTCTAAACTTATTTTGGATAAAGATATTTGGGCTTTTATTGGATCTAATATGGATTAAGGAAAAAGTGTCAAAAAATGTCAAAAAATAAACCCACAATTAGCCATTTGATTTGATCAAAATGGACCTAATTTGTTAAAGACAAAATTAAGTGATTAGATTATTTATTTATTCAAAATTAATTTGGTTAAATAAATTATTGAATTGATAAAATAACATTCAATTCAAAATTATTTTTTTCTTTTTAAAAAATCTAATAAAAAATGACTTAGTGGGTGGGTTTAACTCATTATAATATTTAGTGTCATTATTGAAAAGATAGTAGTGACTTTATTTGGTGAAATAAAATAATCATGAACCAGTATTCAAGTTTTATTCATTTTTATCTCTCTCATTTCAAAGCGGAATTTTAGTGATTCCAAATCCTATGAACTCCTATAAGATTTTTAAGTGGATTGATTAGAGGCATCAAAATTGAGTTGCTTATAGGATCTCAAATCGCGCAAAAACAAAAGATGTTAGTGCAGCGGTCTATTTCCTGGGCGGCCTTTATAACTTTCTTTTTTTGGGCTTTGTCTCGTACCTCACGAAGTTGTTTTTCAAATTACAAGTGAGGTAATTAAACTTCAATTTT
Organism: Citrus glauca; assembly: GCA_029633175.1. Lineage (NCBI taxonomy): Eukaryota > Viridiplantae > Streptophyta > Magnoliopsida > Sapindales > Rutaceae > Citrus > Citrus glauca. The sequence goes on from JAQOOD010000009.1 coordinate 2,051,397, forward strand.
TCCTCTTGATTATCTTTTCGAATGAAGCCAATTCGAGGTTTCTAGAGTTTCTTCCATTCGTATTAATTTTACTGCTCAAAAGTTATGGTTTCAAGAGCCTCATGAACAATTGTTATCCTTCAAGTGGTATTCAGCCATCTTTATTCAATTTTGAATTTTTAAAGTATGATTTATATTATTTGCATTTATAATAGCATGAAGGATGATTGTGGAAAGACATCGATAATTTATGATCTATTTTTATCATGTGATGATTGAATATATGCATGTTGAATGAGTTATTGATTTACTTGTTGATTTTGGCCGATTTCTAAAGGCTTAAATGGTTGCAGTATTTTAAATAGGGCTTGCATAATCCCTCCCTCTAATAGAATATGATTGAATCCCTCTAACCCTAAATTTATACCCTAATTCTTCTAAATATGTAACTTCTACAGTATGATTGTATATAGAAGGATGGCGTGTTTACAATGCCTTTGAGCAAGAAGACTTTATGGATTGTTACTGCACGTCCAATGATGTTTTGGCCCCTCAAAGGTAAACTAATAATTGTTTTAATTTGAGGCATAAGATGTCTCAAAATCATTAATGCTTGTTTGATACTTAAGTGGACCTTAAAATCAATTTTGACTCAAATTGGTTTTATTAGAAAATTCCATGACCATTCTTCATTTATTTCGTCTATAATATACATGAAATGTATATGAGCATAGATATATTTGATTATTGAAAATGGAATAATATCTAAAAAGTGAGATTGTTATAAAAGAGCAAATACTCCTTACTAAAATTAACATAATTATTGTTCATTTGTAATAAAGGATATTGAGAATATCTATCATGACCTACTAGTACGAATGGAATGTTTAAAATATTTTATGCTTGGGTTAGTTTTCATGAATACATGAGCTACTCATTCATTAAATGTTTAAAAAAACAAATTATATATCATATGATGATACATAATTCACACATTAAGTTACCGAGAATTGTTGTGTGAGGTTGGTAGGATGTTTTAAAATATGCAAAGGAATTAGGGTAAACTGAACTAAATCATTTATTCTAAGAATTGTTAAGTGAGGTATTAATTATTTGGAGGCCGAAGGATCATTAGTACATGCAAGAGATGCATTTGGTAAGAGTTACCTACTCAGTAAAATAAGTAAGCGAAGAACCATTAAGTAAGGTAAACTTAAGTGTGTAAGAGTTAAATTCGTACTAAAAACTTTTACCAATGAGAGTTTTTGTTTCTTGCATATACGTGTGTAATAGTAGGAGGTGTTATTTGGTTTAAAGACAAAAATCAAATAAATTATTAAAAAAATAAAATGTTAATAATTTAATTTTCTGCAGTCATATTTAATAATGAATAATCCGTTGGCACGAATTCTAGATAACTACCATTTGACGGTACCTGTTGAGTGTTAGAAAATGCATATTTATAAAACAGAAAATCATCATTTTACATTTCAAGTCTTACTAACAACCCTTACTTTTATGTGTTTAAGTTTCTTGTAATTTAATTATGTGTGTTTTATTTTAATTGAGTATTTTATGTATTTTAGGGGCATCATAGTCATTTCACAATAAACGAGAGATCAAATGGCAAAACGGACATCATTTTTGAACTCAGGATGGTCGAAAACCTTAAAAGGAGCATAAAAGGAAAAATAGTATTGTTCACATGTACGATATTATTCACATGTACAGGTACTATCTACGTTACTGTTTACGGCACTATTCACATAGACGGATCGATGATGTGGCATTGACCGATGAGGTGTCATGATCCTGTTGAACTAAAATTCTTATGTACTGTTTATGGTGACGTGGCAGCATATTAGTGGATTAAAAACTGCACGTACGGTACATGCAACACATGGGATTATTACTGTGCAAACCGCGTTACTATTCAAACCCTGTGTAAACCGTGTCACTGTTCAAACCGTGTTACTGTTCACGCGTGTGTTGACTGTACTATTGACTGATGACGTGGCGCAATCCTGAGCATGTGGCGCAATCCTGAGCATTCAAACTGTTTTTAATCCGATGGTCATGATTTACTCGATGTATCTATAAAAAGGAGGCCTCCCCCCCCTAATTGGGCACCTCTGAATCCATTTTTGGGATCCATTTTCTATAATTCTCTCTCCATCTTGTATTTTCTATGTATTTTAATAAATTCCCATTTTGCCCCTAGTTCAACTATGAGTGGCTAATTTTCTTTCAAGCTTGGGTTGAAGGTGAAGTCTCAACATGTGTCATGGGCTTGATTTGGTAAATTTATTTTCTCTTCCCCTCTAGTTTTTGTGGATGTTTTGGCTTTTCGTTGACAAATAATAATAATCTTGTCTAGTACCGCCCTGGTTTCACCGGCTCCCTAATATAAGATTATTATTATTTGACACACTAAGCTCTTAGCACCATATTTATTAGAGCGTGGTTCATGAGGTGTGGATTCCCCCCTCATGATTTAATTGGTATTAATAAGGAATATTTAGCCCATGATGCATGTTGATACAGATCCAGATACCCAAGTACGTCATTTCAATAGAATTCTTCTCAATTTATTCTCGCAATTTCAATTCCAATTTTAGAATTTATTCTTGCCATTTTAATTTAAGTTTTAGCATATTTCAAATTATTTCCACCACAAATCCAATCACCCATTTACAAAATTAATTCTATATATAATTAAAATCCACCTCCTCGTAGGATCGACACTCATCACCATTAATCTATACTACAACAGATTCGTGCGCTTGCAAGTTCAATAAAATTTGCACAACAGTACCCAATAATGTTGATTGCTTACGGGATTTAAGACTTGTTCTTAATTATGAAAAAAATAATTATGTTCTTGATGCACCTAAGCCAAATATAATTCCTAAGGGAGCAAGTAAGGAAGAACTTGTCGCTTATTAGAAGTGGCAATATGATGACCTATGAGCTAAGAGCTATATATTGGCATCGATGTACAATAAGCTACAAAGGCAATATGAAAATATGCCTAGAACAAGTTCTATGATATTTCATCTGCAAGAATTGTATAGTGAACAAAGGAAGATAGTTAAATATGCGATATCTGAGAAACTATTCAGAATGGGGATGACTGAGGAGTCAATCAATGAGCATGTACTCAAAATGATTGTTATATAAAGCAGTTGAAAGCTCTTAATTTCTCAATGGATGGAAAATTATCTATTGACCTTATTCTACAATCCTTGTCAAATTCATTCTCTCAATTAATCATGAATTTGGCATGAATAAAATGGAGTGCACTCTTGTTGGATTGTTAAAGATGCTTAATGTTGTTGAAACTTGATAAAGAAGCTAAAAGATGTTATGGTTATGAAAGGACCCTCAATTAAAAAAAGTAAAAAGAAAATGTTTTAATCCAAGGCTATAGGTGGGATCAAGAAAGGGAAGGCCAATAAGCTTAATAACAAGAGAAAATGTTTCCATTGTAGTAAAGATGAACATTAAAAGAGGAACTGCAAACTTACCCCAGCAGCTTGAAAATCAAGCTTAAAGAGAATCCTTCTGAAGGTTTACTCGAACTAATACTTCAATTACTCATTCTACTTCTTGGATTTTAGATTCCACAGCTACTACACATATTTGTATGTCAATACAAGATCTGAAAAGAAATAGAAGACTTAAGCAAGAAAGGTGTCTCTTAGAGTGAGAAATAAATCAATGGTTGTTGCCTTAGCTGTAGAAACATTTTTCTTAAAACTGTCATCTAGGGATGTAATAAGTTTAAATGACTACTTATTTGTTTCTTCTGCTGCAAGGAATATAGTTTCAATTTCATATTTATGCAAAAAAAACTACAAATTTTGTTTCAAAAATAAACTTTATAAAATTTATCATAAGAATAAGTATGTTGTACATGGTACTTTGGATAATAATCTATATGTACTAAATATAAAAGAAAATAATGAGCATGCTATGAATGTAAATACCATGACACAACAACGTGAAAGAGTATAAATAAACCTCAAGTATAAGTGGCATTTAAGACTAGGCTATATCAGAGAAGATAAAAGTCACAAGATTGGCTAAAGATCGACTGATAGGTTCATATGGTTTAGAACCTTATCCAACTTGTGAATACTGTCTCTAAGAAAAAATGACCAAGACGCCTTTCGTTGGGTAAAGTATAAGGGGCACTAATTTACTTGAACTTATACATACTGATATATGCAAGCCATTTAATGAAATGGCAAGGGGTGGATATTACTACATCATAACTTCTATCGAGGATCTCTCCATGTATGGTTGTGTGGACTTAAGGATGCATAAATCTGAAGCTTTTGAAAAGTTCAAAAAATACTGAAATAAGGTAGAGAAATAAACTGGAAATATTACTAAAACCCTACAATTAGATTGACATGGTGAATATCTTAATGGAAAATTCTAATCTTACCTTAAAGAAAATAGTATTTTTTCATAATGAACACCTATTAGTGCATCAGAGCTTAATGGAGTATCCAAAAAAAGAAACCACAATTGTTAGACATAGTTCAATTAATGGTGAGTTATATTGGCTTACGGATTTCTCTTTGAAGATATGCTCTCCTTACTACAACATATGTACTAAACATAGTGCCTTCCAAGGTTTTACTTATAATACCATATGCAATGTGACATAAAAAAATCTAAGTCTAAATCATCTTAGAAGTTGAGGATGTCATACTTTTATCAAGAGACTCAAGAGTGTGAAGTTTGAAGCTAAAATGAATAATGAGAGCTTCATTAAATACCCAAAGAAAACATTGGGTAATTATTTCTACATTCAATTTGACCAAAGAGTAGTGGTCAATAGAAATGTCAAATTTCTTGAAAAAAAAAATTTATTCAAAAAGGTGAATAAGGAAGAAAATTATAATTTATAGAGAATTCTAATGAAGATAAATCCAATGAAGAGCTTATTAAAGTACAAATTGAAGGGACACAACAGCTCTGTAGATTTAGTAGAGTAATTTATCCACCTGAAAGATATAATTTACTTTATCAGATGAATGACATCTTTTTTATTAGGTGATATAGATCATAGAGATGATCCTACTAGTTACAAAGAGGCAATATTAAATATTGACTCTAAGAAATGCCTTGAAGCCACGGATTCAGAGATGGACTCTATGAAAGCTAACTAAGTCTAAAATCTAATGGATCCACCCAAGAGTATTATACCTGATAGATGCAAGAAGATCTTAAAGAGGAAGATAGACTTAGATAGAAAGGTAGAAACCTATAAAGCAAGATTGGTAACTAAAGGTTATAGTCAAATACAAAGTATAGACTATGAGAAAACCTTTTCACTAGTAGCTATACTGAAGTCCATCAAAATCTTATTGGCTATAGTCGCACATTATGACTATGAGATTTGATAAATGAATGTCAAAACTTCATTTCTTAATCAGTAAATTGAGGAAGATATCTATATGATATAATTCGTGGTTTTGAATCTAAGATAGATCCTCATAAAATATGTAAGCTAAGAAAATCCATTTATGGGCTAAAACAAGCCTCTATGAGTTGGAACATCCGATTCGATAATGTAATCAAATCATTTGGTTTCATAAAAAACGAGGATGAACCATATGTTTACAAAAAAAGTCAATGGGAGTGCACTAACACATATAGCACAAGGAAAGTTATTTCATATTAGCCATATTGGTCATACACTTGTTTCCATACAACCAAACGTGACTGCTATAGCTGGATGTTTTTCATGATTAGGAATTAATCTTTATGCTTTCACATAACATATATAAGACATTTGTGATGCCTCAGGTTAAAGACCAGTACTAAACATAGTATCTATAATAATGTACAATAAGTCATTAACACTTAAGACCATATAGCTTATTATTATTTGATCAAGTTCAGTAAATTTGTTCTTGCAACAAGTATGTATGCGTTTGACGCGGCATCTATTTTGATGGCTAGTCATAAATCCACCAATAAAAACTATTTTAAAAGTATAATACAAATGATACAAGTTTTATCAATCTAGAAAATGTGTTCCATAACTCTTACTTATTGGACTATATTCATTAATATAATTTATGAATATTGATAATTTTTTCATTTTATAAATATAAAAATACTAATAAAAAATAATAATTCCCTAAAAGCAAGCGCCAGTCGATTGGTTTTTAGGACATATCATTAACAGAAAGAGTATAGGGACAAAAAACAAAAGTTTATACTTAAATGTGACTGAAAACTAGTTTCATTTTATATGAAAAAAGATAAAATTATAATAAAGTTAAAATGAGGATTTGATGAGATGAATTTATTGAGAAAAAAATTGGTTAAAATGCTTTTGGTGAAGTCATTTAAGAAACATGGCATAATGTGATAAATTAACGATATTAAATATCATTACTTCACTAATTGGATTTAAATTTTCTTTTTTTCTTTTTTTAAAATAAATAAACTTTCTATCGCTTCGTCATTGAGGTTTATTAAAAAGTCGGTAATATATGATAACTCACTTTGAATAAATTATATTTCTGTGTAGTATTATTATTGTTTTCAATGTAATGAATGAAAGCTCTTTTTTTCTTGGAAATGAATTTCATTTAAAAATTAATAATGGCCAACAATAACATTCAGTTTAAATACAATATATAGAATATGACCTAACACTGAAGTTTAAAATAAATACGGCTTCTATCAACCATCACAAATAATTAAAAAAGAGAGAAAAATTCCACTTATTAAATCTACGTATCAGAGCTTGATTGCCATATTCTTCCCTTTCGAGTCCCGCACTTACAATGACCTGGAAGCTGATAATTGTGTCATGGAAGCGGCACGCCAGTCTGTCATTTTACTGTTGGAATTTTAACTTGTCAATATTCCAATCTTAAACGGACGTGACTTTATTTTGATTTGTTTTTATTGCTTGTGCGCTACCGCTTTGGCAGAATTAACGCGGCCAATCGATGCTTATTTTATGTTCCAATGAATTATATGTACTGCATGTACTTTTGTTCGGTTCTGTAACGAAGCTACCTTCCTTTTGAATTGTTTACGACCCAATTCTGTCCCTATTGTGATTTTCATAATAAGAATCTTAACCGTGATTAAGCAAGCCTTTTTACTTTATCTTTTGTGTCGCCCTTCAAGTAATATTATAAGAGTGATGATAGAACCATAAGTTTTTATATAAATTTATTTTATATAAATTGATGTGATATTAATTCATTGATTGAATGAAAATATAAAATAATAAAAATAAATTATATGGACCAAGAAATATTTAATTTAACTAATTTTATCATATTACATCAATTTGTACAAGAATTTATGATTATATCATTACTCATATTATAATAACGTTTGACCCATTCTAGATTTCTAGGTTTGGTTTTCGTGGAAAAAAAAATATTATAATTAAAAGATGTGATTTGGTCGTGAGGTTTTAAAAATTGAAGACCTTGAAAAATATGGTTTTAAGGATCCGAGATCCCCCATTTCGCACTCTATAGGCTGACCACTAAATTGAATCAACAAGTGATCTTTGCATTCATGGATTGAAATTTCCATTGCCAGGCGACTCTTAAATATTTTATTGGTTAAGATATTGATGCCGTGATATACTACAATTGATAGAAAGAAAAAAAAATAAATTCGAATTATTGAAATAAACGAGTGTTTAATGTTAAATCCAACAAAATTTTTATGGGGATAGTAACATGGGTCCCGGGTTTTTATCATTTCCAGAAATAGGAACTTGTCTTCCATTTTTATCAAATTGTTGCCTTGACCCGCAGTTGCCCTAATAAGTGTCACGTCTTTATTTAGTTAGGGCAGGTCGAAGGGTCAAGTCTCCAAACATTATAGGAGTAGAAATATCTTTTTAATTTGAAGTAAATCCCTTGCAGCTTCACATGAGCTACATTAAAATCAACTTGGACAGACTTAGAGTAATACTTTAATTTATTATTTTAGTAGATGTTAAAGATTTATTTGATATAAATAAACAGACGATGTCATTATTTTCTAGAATGCGAAAGCTCAGGGATCTAACTAGAGTTGTAACCCAAAACTAAATATGTAATTTTTTTTAATCAACATGCCAATTTCCGGAACCGACCAAATTTTAGTGGCCACTAAATATGTAATTCTTTGAAATATTTTTTTAAGTCGATATTCAACGTGAAAAGTACTGGCCAAATACGATGTTAAAGATGTAAAATTATATATTACTATTCTCTATTGCTCCTCGCTGTATGAGTGGGATTTTTTTTGTCCAAAGTGAGAAATGCTTTCATATTATCGAACAGATTATCAGAAAATTGAAAATACTATCTTCCTGAATTTATGGTCATTGCAATTGCCAATTGGGCAATGTATGTAAGTGGACAAAATAATAACAAAGAATTTTAAAAAGTATTGTGACAAACGAAAGGAAATTCTACAAAACCCACTCCAAAAATATCATGTGATCAAAATCCAATGAGTATGTGTTATTTTTAATATAAAAAAATGCAAGGGGTTATTGCGTAGGGACGCATGAATGAAGAAGTAATTGGACATTCATTTGTGAACCTATGAACAAAGAATTAATGGACCCGTTGATTAGATACGAATACAAAATGATGAAAATCGAAAGAGACATTTATGAAGTCCCTATCTAATATGGAAGGAGAACGAGAAGAATGTATACGTTACTGACCTGACGACTTTGTCTCTGCTCGCTCTACCCATGTGCAACTTTATCTCCCTCTTTTTGTTTAATTTATAGTGATGTCTCAAGTTTTTGAGATATACTTGTTTTTGAAGAATGAAAATTCGGTTGAAATTTAATAAAAATTCGAGATACATGTAACCAATCATTAGGAAATGTAATAAAAAAATTTAGTAGCGTACACTTTTTCAGCTCATTTTTTTAGATTAAAAATTTAAGTCTTATAATGTTTATTGTAAAGTATAATATTTCTTGAATTTGGAGTATATCTCTCATTCCTTTTAGCAGATTTCCACACTGAAATTTAAAGCACTATGTCAAGTAAGATTGTAACAAATTTATAATTGTATTATTGATAAATTTACAATATAATATTAACCAAAACATTTGTAAGCTTGTAGCCGCCGTTCTTTTTTTTTTTTTTCTTACTAACAAGTACAAAATGTCCAACTCTAAGAAACTTGAAACTTGTTACGGGGTCCTGAGAAATTCCATCAATTATTCCAAATAATAAATTTTCATGCACATGGGGACAAATGTAATTCAAAATCGAGATAAAACAACTTGGTATGCTCGAAAGTTGAGAAAAGTCAATAATGTATTTAATAAAAATAACCATCTAAATAATTCTATTTATATGAGATCAATTTGTGTGGATGCGTGTATATATAATTATTTTTTATTTTATTATATTTATCGTGTAATAAATATTGCATTTAATATATATACATATATATATTTATATTTCTTAACTATCCGGTATCCGGCGATCATATTGGGTCCCGACTACTCCAGATTCAGGTCGGGTGTCAATAAAGCCCTCCCAACGAGGGCGACTCTCAAGGAACTCGAACTAGGGAGCAAACACGGTAAAATCATCTGAGAGATTTAGTTGGCGCCAGCTGAACTAACACCTCGCTGGTAACATGACATATTTTCTTGTGAGTCAATAATATTTCGAAATAAACATCATCTAACGGCAGCCCTCTTATGTAATTAAATATATGTTACAAACTATTTTCAAATTTTTTAACATTAATCCGAGCTAAATTAAATTTTATTTTGTAAGTTTGTATCGGTGGATAGTGCCCCAGTCTCTGGTTTAGATTAAACATTAAAGAGTTTACTTCATTATGATAGAATGAGTTATGATGACTACAATTTACTAGTTTTTGTTAACATTTTTGTATTCTCCTTTTGTCATCTTCTTTTGGATTTGGGTTTGATTGGGGCGACCTTTTTCTTTTAATTGATCCTTTAGTTTTATTAATATATATGTTTATGATTATCATATATTATTATCAATAATGATCTAATTAATAAAAATAATACAAGAATGCCAACATTTAATCTAAATCTTTGTTTGTATTTTAACTAATGTGACATTCATCTAATTATTTGAATTCAGTGCTGAGTTCATTTTTTTTTTTTGCTAATCTTTTAAAAAGATATAACTGGTAGTTATTAGATAAGAATATAAAAATAATTAAATCTTAATCGTACATAACGGCACATCCACGTGTAGCGAAAGATTATAAAGGGTTGAGCATATATCAACTCAATATTAGATCCAAATTCAAATTCGAATAATAGTAATTTGTGCTTGCTATCATTTAATAAATAAATGGGCACATATTTTTGAGAGATATGAATTAAGATCTGAATATTGAGATTCTTAAAATTATTGGTGTTAAAATCTATAAAACTTTTTAATCTCTCTATTTCGCTTCTAACGTGGGAAACTTTTAAATCTAAATATCTAATATCCTTGAAAGAAATTAGGTAAAATTCCCATTAAAAAAATTCCAAAATATGTAAAGATTTTCTCCAATTTAAGCACAGAATTTGTTTCTTTTCTCTTTATGGTTCGAAACAGAATTAGCCAACTCAGCAAAGATTTGTTTCCAAGTTGAAATCCCGGAGAACAACACACAAGAAAAACCCAAGGGGCCGAGTTCGTTCAATTCATGGTTAGGGTTTGGTAATTGGTTGGAGGTGGGGCCCGGAAATGGAAAGGGCGAAAAAAATGTTACAATCTTCAGAATATTTTTTGTGGGGTTTCACATCGCTGGTTGGAGCTGTGCATGTGAGGGAAAACGCTTTCTCGGGAAAATTTGAACGTTAGGATGGAAAATGGAAAAAAAAACGAAAAAGAAAAGAAAATCCAGCAGATTTGGTCATTGAAAATATTTAATGAAGCGTGGAGACGCCGAAACTTGTGCACTCTCTTGTTGGCTTTGACTAGTGACGACTGGGTTTGGCTGACACTCTTCCCCCATCCCCATCACTTCCCATGTTCCACTCTCACCGGCTGCAGCCGGTTATAAGAAGGTCATGGTGCATAATTTTTGAAATTATTGAATAAAATAGTGTAATCGTTTTTGACAACTGTTTACATGTACTATAGTTGAAATTCTAGAAACTTCTACTCATAAAAACATAAAAAACGAGAAAATTTACTTCCATAGGCCAAAATATTTATTTTTAAAAGAGCATTAGACTTTAGACATTTATACAATATAATCTCCATGAATGAATACCCGATAAATTAATAACTTCTACTATATAATAAATTTTTACAGTCTTGACTCAGGTTAATAAGATAAATTAATAAGATAATACTCTTTTTAACACCTTCATATAACTTTAAGGTTCCATTCATATTATGACTTAATAATTTACTAAAATTACAAATATAATTATTATATTTTATTAAATAAAATATGGGTAATTGTTACTTATTTTTCTTAAAATTTAAATATAGTTGGATCTCATCTCATGTTCTCGAATTCAATTTGCTTATTGCTTGTAGTACTTATGAGTTTGAATTCTCAAATTGCAAGAATTTTTTTTTGGTTGTTAATTTATTCTATAGTTAATGGGTTAATTTATTTTTAATTGATTAGATGGGTAAAATACGATGAATTTTTAGTTAAACGCATGTTCATTAAATTACATATACACTCTATGAACTAATAAATTAATAAATTATAAATCAATTAATACCTTTTTAAATTAATAGATTTTTGTATGGTTCCAATATTATTAATTTTAATAGATAGTTTACCTTAGCTTCTTATTGAATCTCTTTAGAAAGAAGACTTTTTTTTATCTTATAGTTGCCCATTATGAGACTTTTATTATTAAGTTAGTCATACACTTCACATGTTTCTTGTAATTTACACGGCATCATCAAAGACACAAGCCTTTGGTAAGAATTTGCAACGCACTAGAACCCCTTATTGACAATTCTTTATTTTGTGAGCATATAGGGTTTCCTGAAAAATGTGATATGTACTAATCTTAATGATACAATTTAACATAAAATGTTTACTCTTAAATAAAAAGAAAATTGCTCTGACAATACATATTGAGAGACTCAAACCTTTACCTCAATAATTAGATAAGGAAATGTCCATCGCTAGATTAATGACTACTTGACATTAATTAATATACTTTTGACAATTAAAAATTGAATATGATATATTACATTTTATAAATATTAAGAATGTTAAATGTCAAGTATAATCTCAAATATTCAAATTGTTTTTATTAATGCTTTATTAGTTATGTTGTAGTATGTAAAATAAACTATCATGAATCTTAAAGTACATTGTCTTTATAGGCATAATCAAGTGACTTTAGTCTCTTTATTCAACTAGTTATTTGAGTTTGACTCTTACATGAGTTAGGGGTTAAAAAATATATTTAAGCCTTAGCCACTCACTGATTTTCTTTTTCCTTTCGAAAAAAAAAACTTAGATCACATGATATTTTATTTTATCCAATAAATGGATCACTATAAGAAAAAGGTTAAATAATGTAAATTCATAATTATATTGTCTTAAGAAGTATAACTACAGGTTAAATATGGTTTATTGATATTTGATCGGATAAATATCAATAAAACGAATTTCAAGACCAACCCTAGTGAAATTAATGGCGTTTTGAAAGAGAAAAAAGTGTGTCACTCAAATCATTCATTGCTACGAAATTTCAGTGTGTAATAAGTCAAAAATCAAAATCATTATCGGACAAATACAATGTCAAATTTAAGACCATTTTAATGACATTCACTTAAAATGGATAATAATTGTTTTTCTTCTGACAAGGTTAAAAATTATAAATGATTATGATCGTATTAAAATTTTTAAGAAAGCACATCAGTAATGAAATTAACTTTTGATTGTTGAGCAAACAACTCAGAAACAAATTTTCTCCAAATTTGTTTTAATTACCCAAATTAAAAGCTCTAAAATAGGATTAATGTATACACGTATATCTTCAGACACAACCGGTGAAGCCAGTTACCCACGCGGATTCTGTTTGTTTTCTTGCACACTCATAGAACTTCAAATACAACAACTCCTATAAAGAAGCCGCTCTCCCTCTTTCTCACTATTTCCCTGTCTGATAATGTGAAAAAAATAAAATTAAAAAACAATCTTAAAATCACTGAAAATTTTTCGAAAAATCCAAATACAAGCAAAAAAGTTATATGGCTTCGTTAAGGTTCTTGTCCCTGTTTCTGGTTCTTCCAATTCACATTGCTTTGTTTTCAAGCCTCTGTTTTGCTGAAGACGATACTATCTTCTACGATTTCAAAGTCTCTTACATCACTGCCTCTCCTCTAGGAGTCCCTCAACAGGTTCACTGTTATTATTTGGTTTAAAAAGTTGTAAAAATAGTAGTTTTTCGTTCTTTTGAACTCTTTTTCTGTTTGGTTTTGGTTCTGGGTCTACTGGGGTGCCACTAAAGAGTAAAGGCACTGTTCTTTTGTTTTTCAGACTCAATTTTTTCGGTTAATGTTTAAAGTTTTATGCTTTATGTTGTGCTAGCTATTTTTATGATGATCTTGTGATCTGGGTTTTGAATTTTTTTCCTCTCCTTTTACATTTTTTGAGATTTTTTTTTCGGTCATTCTTGTGCACGGGCAATGAAGTCCTAGTGAATATTTATGTACATATATTTTTTTTTCTTTTTTGGGTTTATTTTTTAATGTGGTTGGATTTGATAGTGCAGTTTGAGGATTGTTGAAGTAGTCTAAATGTAATCATAGGCCAATCTTGAATATGGGGTTTGTGCTTTTGATTTTATCTCTCTTTATTTTATGGCAAAGGCTATGTATTTAGCCACATTGGATAGTGTGGTTTCACTGTTAGTGAAGTGGCTTAATGATGATACGATAGCGGTGTTTTAATGTTTGTTGAGTAATGGTTGGTTGTGTGTTGCTAATGTGCCACCTCCGCAAATTTGAGCGAGTTTTATTTGCTCTTTTTCATTTGCACGTTCTCCCCCTCCCTCCCCCCCACCGCCGCCCCGGCCCGGGGCCCAAAAGAAAAGTTTTCTTAAATCACAATGGTCTTTTTTGAGGGTGTGAAAAAGTTTTTGAATTGAGTAGTATGTTTGCTTTTTATTGTTTTCAGTAATCTATGGTTTACGTTTCAAATCTTATTGTGTGAGAAACTATGAGTTTGCTGATGGTCAATTGGACTAATTGTACTTCTGTTAAATTACTTGTGGATGCAGGTTATAGCGATTAATGGAAAGTTTCCTGGTCCTGTGGTTAATTCTACTACTAATAATAATATTGTTATTAATGTACAGAATGATCTGGATGAAAGTCTCCTAATGACTTGGTATGTTTTGGCCAAAATTTCTAATAAATATTATTTTTATTAAAACCAATTTCAGATTTGGTTGTATCCATTTCCTGCCTTTTCTTGGGTAATTGGTTTTTGCGAAAATTATAATTGATGCATTTGCAGGCCTGGGATTCAAATGAGGCGTAACTCATGGCAGGATGGTGTCCAAGGAACAAATTGTCCAATCCCTTCGCAATGGAATTGGACATATCAGTTTCAAGTCAAGGATCAAATTGGAAGCTTTTTCTACTTCCCATCTCTCAATCTTCAAAGAGTGTCTGGTGGTTTTGGTCCTTTTATTGTTAATAACAGGGAAGTTATTCCAATTCCTTTTGATCAGCCAGAGGGGGATATTATTTTTCTGATTGGTGACTGGTATACCCGCAACCATATGGTTAGTACTTTTTTTGGGTTGATTCTTTTTCTGAACGTGGAAAGTATAAACTGTAGTTTGGACTCTAATGCTGGCTTCTTTCTTGATGTAAGGCGTTGAGGACAGCACTTGACTCTGGGAAGGACCTTGATATGCCAGATGGAGTTCTCATAAATGGAAAAGGACCATATCGATACAACACCACTCTTGTTCCTGATGGCATTGAGTATGAAACTATTAATGTCGATCCAGGTAATTGTTCTGTTGTTATAGAGAAATGTATTTTTCCATACTTTTTTTTAATCTTGCATTTCTAACAAGTTTGCTTTGTGCTGCTTAGTATACTGTTTCTTCTTTTAAATTTAGACAAAATCAGGTGTCTCTGCTGTTAACAGTTCGTTTAGTTGATAAGCTTGTTTAAAGCTTGTTTACCTACTTTCAAGTGCTTGACTTTTCATAATTTCATGTTCTTAACTTAACGAAAAACTTTAGTTATTGCAGCCTGAAATTTCTTTTACAAATGTGAATAGTGAGAGGCTAATTGTTGGTCATATACCAGCAGTAGTATCTGCGGAGAATTGTTTGAAATACTAACTGCCTGTGGCATAATATTATGCAGGCAAAACATATCGAGTTCGAGTGCACAATGTTGGGACTTCAACTAGTTTGAACTTCAGAATTCAGAATCATAACCTGCTTCTAGTTGAAACAGAGGGATATTATACATCGCAGCAAAATTATACCAGTTTTGAGATTCATGTGGGCCAGTCTTATTCGTTTTTAGTTACAATGGATCAGAACGCAAGTTCTGATTATTACATTGTGGCCAGTGCTAGGTTTGTGAACGAATCAGTTTGGCAAAGAGTTACTGGTGTTGCCATTTTGCACTACTCCAATTCTAAAGGAGCAGCAAGTGGTCCTCTGCCTGAGGCACCAGGTGACATTTACAACCAATGGGCAGCAATGACGCAGCCTAGGTCCATCAGGTATGTTCTTGAACACGGAAAGTTACTAAGACAAAATTTTCTCTCTTGGCACTGTCTTTAAATATTATGTCAGAGACATTCTCCCAGACATAATGGTTTATTTACTTCTTGTGAAATTTCCTTTACCCAACTTGTCATCTATTTTGACTATTAAGGATACTGATCTAGCATTATTTTGACGTGCATTTTTTTTATGGTTATTACCTATTTATCTTCCTTTATTAACTTCACAATTTTTCTGTTGATTAGGCAAAATACATCTGCAAGTGGAGCTCGTCCAAATCCACAGGGTTCTTTTCATTATGGTTCAATCAATATTACTGATACATATGTGTTAAGGAGTTTGCCACCTGTGACAATAGATGGGAAAGTTCGTGCTACGCTGAATGGGATTTCCTTTGTGAAACCCGAAACACCAATCAGGCTTGCTGATAAGTACAATGTGAAGGGAGCTTATAAGCTAGATTTTCCAAATAAGCCACTGACTAGACCTCCCAGAACGGACAGATCTCTTATTAATGCTACATACAGGGGATTTATAGAAATCATATTGCAGAACAATGACACCAAGATGCAGAGCTTTCACATGGATGGTTATTCATTTTTTGTTGTTGGGTAAGAATTTTTTTCCCCCCTTTCCTTTGAAATTCACTTATGTGGTGTATTAGTTCAAAGCATCATAATAGTTGTGCTTGAATGCAGGATGGACTTTGGTATATGGACAGAAAGCAACAGAAATAGTTATAATAAGTGGGACGCGATTTTTAAGTGTACAACTGAGGTTTGTAATACTTATCCTACAAGCTATATTTTATACATCAATTGCTTAATATGTTTTTAAAGGATTTTATAGATTTCTGCTGAATATTGCGTTGATTTAACACCATATCTAGTTTGCATGTAAAAATGAAGCATCTTATTTTTAAAAGCAAATATGGGAATGACTCTTGATTTTGATGATACTCACAAAATATGTGTTCTTACTTTTTCCAGGTAATTCATCTAATCTTTCTTCTATGTAGGTTTATCCTGGGGCATGGACTGCAATCCTTGTTTCTCTCGATAATGTTGGAGTATGGAATCTTCGAGTAGAGAACCTTGACAGATGGTATCTAGGCCAAGAAACATATATGAAAATTGTCAATCCAGAGGAAAATGGCGATACCGAGATGGGACCTCCTGATAATGTTTTATATTGTGGTGCCCTTCAAAGCAAGCAGAAGTATCTATCTGAAACTTTATTATATAATCTCTCTTTATTCACTTTTTAACAAGCATGCCTAATGCTGATTAATTTGTTTTATTGTGATTTTCAGGCAACAAAAACGTCATCACTCTTCTGCAACATCACTTGTAACTGGAATCTGGAACCTCGTTCTTACTTTGGTGATGGCAGTCTCTGCTGGAATTTGGTTCTGCTGATAGGTAACGAACTGAAAAAAAGAAAAAAACAAAATACGGATTCTCATTTAATTGTAGTCAGTGATATGAGTGAATTTAAAGGGTTTAGAAGTTAGAATAGATCTGCAAATTTAGTCTTGTTTGTAAAAATTTTCATTGTTTCTGGCATTTATTTTTTAATCTTCCCCCTTTTTGTTTTAAATATTGTTTGGTCACTGGGGATCCATCATTCTTTATGTTGTTGCAAGATGCATACTGATGATTAACCCATTCTCAGTGCCATTTTGACTTTTTCATATGTCTTGATTTGATAATTAATTTTAGATATTTTGTGCACATTGCTGCCCCACACAAATGAAATCATAACATATGATAATTGTAATATTTTGTCATCATTTTGGCAATGATATCAATAATGCATCATTTACCATGGAGATGCTTGCTTTTAAATTCCAGGGAACAATAGGGATGGGATAAAAAAACGTTACGTTCTTGTTGGGTCCAATACAAAGGGATCTTTAGGTTATGCCTGAGTGGTGATTTATAAATAAGATTTACTAAATAACATGATCTTGATAGTATAAAATGCATCAATGCAACAAAAATACTAAGATTCAGTTCAATGTTAGAAATTTATTTTAATCGTTACAAAATTTAAAGATATGTTATAATATGAGGTCTAGAGAGATACTAAATATATAGTTTTGAAGTATAGTATGACGGAGACTCTGGATACACAGATTTATATAGAAAGTCAGATTTTAGCCAAAACTAAATCGGAAACCTACTATGAAGAAATCTGTTCATATTCTACATTTCTTGTGGAGAGAAGAAAGAGTTAGTTCTCATTAAAGTTTCAGTTGGTGCGATCGGACTTTGAGAACGCCAGTTACATGTTGGACTACAAGTTCAATGACTCAATGTTTAAACTTTGATACGAGAGTGTATATACAAATAGCTAAACTAAATTGATTGTACATGAATTGGGATGATTATGCAGCTCCATACTACTAAAATTGGGACCAAAATTTTTCTCCTCCCTTAAGAAAGAATTGGGTAAATCAAAGATGGTATTCCTGTGATGTAGCGGAAGAGTCAAAGGAAAATGATTAAAAAGGAGAGACTTATCCTGCGTCTCAAGTAAAGCATGCCTGATCATTAGAAAACTCTCATGACTAACTTGAATAATTAGTAAGCAAATCCCATGTGACTATTGCTTGAACCTCGCTACGTGTAATGGTTTAATTGGTTAAAAAATGTGTAAAAACTCTTAAATGCGTGCTCTGAGCGGACAATAAGCTGTCTTCTTGGATCCTAGAAACATGATCAATCAGTAGATTAAGAAATTGTTGGCTCTAAGCAGAGCAATTCATTTTTTTGTAAGTAAACAATAATAAGTAGGGTTAATATATAACAACATTAAGATTCTACTGCAAGTATTGGATAATGTTTGTGGTGGAAAGACATAATAGCAGTCACATGGACTTGTTACAGAATGCGCAAAAATATGATGTTATCTTCTCACACAAACAACATTTTAATTAATAAAACCCTAATTATTCAGTCACCCACGATCACTGCGTTGCTCATTTCATGCGCACTTCTATCTTTGACTCCACAGTGCACTCTTTCTTTCAGTTCCTGATCAGAAGGAGAAGAAAATGCATGCCCCACGTCAAATTGAGTCAGAGATAAGCACTGACTCCAATACTAGTTGGCTATTTTTGTGCCCCTAGGATTCTTTTTGTTTATTAACTGTCTCTTTAGAATGTGAGATATTGGTCCACGAGTACACCACTCACTATGATTGTGTCGTTTGAAAATTTTGAAAAATCCCATTTTGCTTAAAAGTTACAATCAGCCTTGACTTCACAACAAGTAAACAATCTGTTCATATAAATATATAACATGCTGTAAAAGTTTGAAACTATAGAGCGGCAGATTCCTTGTATCACTCCTTGCCAGCTCTTTCTTTTAATTTAGAACATAGCCAATAGCTCTAGCTAGAGAGTTTCTTAATTCTACCTTCATTCAAGCTCATGCATGCATGCTTCTCATTCTTCTTTGGCCTATGCAAATCTACTAGTTTCGCCTTGCCTGCGTTCTCGCATGCAACGAGAGAGACTAGCAAAGACTGTCTAGCAGGTAATGAATTTAATATACTTGTACTTTATCCATATGCGAAAGTAATCTTGGGTTATCAAGTTCTTGATATCTTCCATACACATTATCTCTCTTTTCAAAGTTTCAACAAGCTTAATGAATCAAGTTATTATTAATAAAAGAATGACCATTTTGCTTCTTCGGCCACTTATTTCAAAATCTTCCAGCAGATTATATTAAAGCGCAGGATCCATTTTTCTCGGAAAATGACACTTTCCACTTTTCGACACCCATTTGCTTGTCCTCTTTTGGATGAAGTATTGAAACTTTGTTATTCTTTCAGCTCATGTTTAAAGCTTGCTGCATGAATGATATTTGGTGATGGTGCTACTGTTTTGGTCACACAAGATACACTTGATCACTTGCCGTGCATGCGTCTATGCACCGCACGCTCCTTTTTTTTTTTTTTTTTCACTCTAATGGATATATCTTCTTTATTTATGGTGTATATTTCCCAATCCATTGGATTATTATCGCGTATGTATTTACTCTTACATAATAAGTTTAAAGGGGCACACGTGACAATAATCCAACCGGAAATTGTGTATATAATAAGAACACCCAAACTTTCTATTAGTTCATGCTAATAATATAAGTTCAAGAGTATGATTGAATGGTTTTCTTTAGCTGACTACCCGAATTTAAATCTTGAGAAAAGTAGGAGTGCAAAATAATTGATTCGGAAATTACTACTTTCTATCTGTTCTCTCTTTTTTTTTTTAAAAAAAAAAGAAGTTTTAGATGACCCTCAACGGTTGAGCTAGCTTTTGACTATCGCGCTTATGCTTGTTAACCTGAAAAAATCTGTGAAATGAAAGTCTTACGTAACTTCTAAATAACTATATAAAACTTAATGATGCCCAAGAATCCAAAGCATAAAATCTATCGTCTTCGGGTGGCAATTGCATATTTGATATCTGGCTGATTGAATCAATAATATTTGTTTGTCTTCTAAGCTTTCAAAAAGAATATTAGATTGCGTATGTGTCTTTGCCATACTTCACAGCAAAGCATTCAGTACATTATCATTGAACTGTGTACAGAACACTTTGCAAAAGTCTATTGCATGTTACGGTTTTGAATGTCCAATAATGAATTAATTGAATTGTTGGATAATGTTTACTTCAAATTTAGTCTGATTTACCCTTAACCATTAGTCCTCGTATATATCGAGCATTAAGACGCTTTGTCTTTTAGACTCTGTAAAATAGAACATGTACATTTGGAACCCCATCGAAGCAGAAATTCAATATGTAGTAAAAAGAAAAAAATAAAGGAAATTGTAAGCTAAATATATTTCATCGAGTTGAACATACAAACTTATAAGCAATCGATCTCCCTGTCGATTCCATAAACAGCGCATGTGGCTCTTAAATGTGCAGGCTAGATAAAAGGCCTTTACATATATAACCAGACAAATATATTTGCTGCAACTCCACATCTTACAGCAACTCACTCAGCTCCACATTCAACCTAGTAACACTTAGAAGTTAATACTAGATTAATTTGAAATATTAACTTAATGCTAGGACAAAGACCTAGAAGCTCTCCAAGAGAGCCTAAAGTTATAATATTGTTATGTTTTATTATTTACAGGAATTTAGATCGTAATGATTTCTTCCCTTTAATTAATTACCTGTAAACTGAATGTCCTATAATCAGTATATACTGTTTGATAGTTATTATGAATAATATGTGTCACTTCCATAGATCAATTTGACAACTGGATGTTGAGGTTGAGGCATTTTCCGGCGCCATTTCTTGCTTGTTCATCAGCTGTCTCACCAGTACATTATTTGTCTGCTCATTTCCCCGAAAGACGTTGTTATTGGCAGCAATTGAATCCTCCTGGCTGAGCTGAGAAGCAACAAACTTGTCGAGAACTCGCCAGTCAGTCACTTGATCCACTGCCTGCTCATAGTTTTGATCCCTGCCGAAAAATTGCAAGTTTTGTTGCATATGTTCTTCTTGTGTAAGTGATGAAGACTGCTGCAAAGTGCTTGCATGGTTCATGTCTAGACCATATGCAGTCATGGGGTTGCCGTTTACATTAGCTGCTTGCATAAGTTTCGGGCTCTCTAGAAGTGGGAGCTGAAGGAAGTGTTCATGGGGAACTTGGTATTGCAAATGATGATCTAGCTCTTTCTTGCAGCCGTAGGGGATATGGTAAGCCAAATTGCTATGCTGTGAATTTGGCTTTGGTGAGTCTAAATCTTGCATGAATGAGACTTGATCTTCATACCAGCATGGAGATTCATGCTCACTCACTTTCCTCATGGTTGTTATTCTCTTCTTAAACACTCTACACACAACCCAACCTTCTTCCTGATTCAATTCACACAGAAATATTATCAATAAATTTACTGCTAATATGATCATGTCTGAAAAATCTTCTTCTTGGAATAGCATTAAACTAATTGAATCTCTCAATTCTTCAGTTAAATGGCTAAAATGACAATTTCATCTCTCTTAGAATTTGTTTCTACCATTTAGGTTCCTGATATATCTTTAAGGCCTCATGTGTAAACAACAACAAAAACACTTATACTATTCATTGGTAAATGTGACAATTTTGTGAATTGATTACCTGAGATCCGTTTGAATTAAAATTAGTCAGTGTTTTAGTTAAAATGTCACATTTATCCTTTAACAATATTTTCATTGTTACTGTTTTAACAACAAAGTATTAAAATCTTTTAGGGAAACGAGAATCATTCATCCAATTCATAAATATGAAGTTTTATTGCCTGACCTCAGTTACTTACCTGTGGAGTTCCGTTTTCATCAGTTTCAAGCCGGTATTCATGCATAATCCAGTCTGATTTTTGCCCATTTGGAGCACGGCCTTTATAGAAAACTAATGTCTTCCTCATACCAATCAAGTCATGCTTAGAATAAATAGCCTTGTCTCTACCAGTTGCTTTCCAAAATCCCGCAGCAGTTGCTCTATTTGTGCGAGTCCCAGTTGGATACTTCTTATCTTTATGGCTGAAGAAATACCATTCGTTTTGCTCTTCTGTCCCTATCCTGCATAGCTCTATTTTCACAAAATTTTCAAACATATGCAACAATTGTAAGTTATATGATCCTTTGAATTAATTCCTTCAATTGAAGTTGATTATATATATTAATTATGATGTCATAATTTTGTTATTTCATATTTGCACTATACCTTGAAGATCCCAAGGCTCAATTTTGTAAAGGTCTACATCTTTAATGACGTCGAGATCAATCCTTCTTGAAGTGATTTTCTTTCTGAGGTAATAGTCAACAAGTTCTTCGTCAGTCGGATGGAATCGAAAGCCAGGGGGTACATGGGAAAAAGCATTCATTTTCTCCTCTTCCAGTTCTTGAGTCCTGCAATTAATCTGCATTTCAGCAAACTCAATATCAGTAAATAGCTTTATTGTAACAGCAAGTATATATGTTAATTAAATAATAATAGCATAAGTAATTTTAAATCCAAAGATATTGCGTATATAATTCTCGCGTTATTAAATTCATTACATAATGAATGGAAAGAATTTTGTGACAAACTTATACAGCAACCCATATGAGGAGAAGCATATTACTAATATGTTGTTAATTTCCAATTTCAATGTTAAGAATGACAAAATGATGTAGGTAAGGAGGGCTAGACCAAATAAATAATTTTAGGGGAAAGCATTGTTCTCTATTTTAAATTAATCGGAATATCTAATTAAAATGAATATTATACGAGTAATCTAGAAATTAGGAATTAATTATAGAACATTAATAAATCTATCTCTACTTCTTGTTCATGCCAAAAGTGAACTGATTGAGTTGATCTATAGGTAGTTAATTATCAATATAATCCATTAGTGAAGGTTATAAATATAAAAGAAAAAAATAGGACAAAATTTTTTGAAGTTTGCTATAAAATAAAAACTCTTTTATCATGATATATTATATGCCAACAATAACTTTCTTTTTTTAATTATCTCCATCTAAGTGAGAACTTCCCTCCTAAATCCTTCTCATACAGTGTGATATCTGGAATTATGAGATTACTCTGTCATTGTGTGTTCATGTGCTTGTCTTTGTATGACTAAACCCAGCCTTGTGATACAAATGAATTTAATCTTTTCATTAAGACCACGAAAATGAATAAATTAAATACAGGCATTCTATGTTCTAGCAAATAATTATTTAAACATGTGTCCTTAGAAAACATGTTAAAACAAATGAGTAATATATTTGTAGAATTTCTATTTAAACAGTATATTGTGATACCTATTGACTCCATTTTATTTATATGCTTCTGTCATATTTGTTAAAAGTGATGCCTTACATAACATATACTTGCACCAAAGTTTGTGAAGAGGATAACAAATTGATTTCTATTTTCTCGGATAACCAAATATTTTTAAACCAGAAGAGGACATATGCGTAACACATAGCTAGACATTAATGATAAATGCAAACTCATATTTTCGAAGAAATTATACAATCACTCCTGGACTTTAACAAAGTCTAGGAACCTAGACCAAATAAGTACCCTTATTTTTCGTGCTTGATATGATATAAAATCAAACGTGTATGGAAGCTGTATTTGACTTGACCAAAGAAGAAAAAAGAAGTACTTCATGAGCTCAATTATAAGCAAGGCTAACTTTCCAAATATATGTATGTATGCAAACAGTAAAATGGAATTGAACTAATATTGTATGACTAATATTACCGCTGTTGTGATTCCATATCTGTAAAGTTAAAATATTATAAAGATAACTAACAAAAAAAATTGATATTACTTTATTTGAAATTTTGTATGCATTTTTATTTTCCTTGACAAAATGTAATGATCATTATTTTGTTTTATGAGAGGAGTCAAGAGAGGAACCGAATGAATAATGATTCTTTTGAATTTTAGTGCCCATTTGATGAACAAACAAATGAAGAAATAAAAATTTTTGAAGTGACGATTAAGATTGTAAGAAAAAAAAGAAGAAGAAGAATATCAATTGTCAATTGAGCACATGATTTATATGCCCTTGTTCACTAGAAGACCTATAAGTGGAAGACGAAAATATCAGTTGTGAACGTGATAATGAAAAAGTGGAAGGCCATCATGAAATATTAAACTAGATCAATAATTTCATTTAAACGATAAATTAATAAATAAATAGCTCTCCTAAGGTCATCTCGGATGAATCATCATCCAATAGCTTCTCGTCCTTGTTCCTCTTACAATTAGAAAGATAATTTCTAGGTGGACAATGATTAATGTATGGCTTATATCAAATTTAAGTTCATAATTCAGATATTAAAGATAATTACATGCTTTGTGATATATATGTTGATTATTAATTCTTATAGTGGAATATCTACAACTAATAATTACTTGATAAGAATTAAATTCATGCTCAAATTGTTGTTCATAATCATTATGACTTTACAATGAATCTGGATTGCATAAAATAAGATATATATCAAATTTCAAACACAGAGATCGACATATCAAAACATAATAATCAACATAAAATGTTGCACCAAAAATATAAAAAAGAAGATCAGAGAAGAGAGAGAGAGAGAGAGGGCTCACGAACAGGAAATCAAGATCTCTAGCTAGCTCTTGTAAGTTGTAATACCGCAGATCTGAATTGAATCTTCCTCCAAGAATCAAATTAGTCGCCTAGTTTCTCAAAACAAAAGAATCGAGGGTTTCTTAAGAAGATACCCACTTCACTGCAAAGGAAACTAGACAACAAAAAGAAAAACAAAAAGAAAAACAAAAAAAGAATCCTCGGGAATTGAACCACGGCAGAAAGACTGTTGTCGAGTTGTCGGATTATTTAGCAGATCCCAAGAGAGGAGAATTACACGAAAAGAGAAAGGCTGCGAGGAGTGGAAGAATGTGAGAGTTGATAGGGTTAAATAAGAAGGAGCAAAAGCATAAAAAACAAGTGAAGAGAGAGAGAGAGAGAGAGAAACCCTAATGATATGAAATAATTATTATCAAACTTATTACTTGCTTAACATTTCTATCAATATCATAAGCTCTCATTGTCTCTCACTCACTGTCGGTTTGAGCTAAATTGGTGCATAAGCTTTGGGCGGGAAAAAAGGTGGCGCAAGATAGGGCAATATTAGGGCAATAAGCTAACTGCTAATGTGCCTCTTCTTGCTGCCAACTCTACCCGCAACTGAAAGAGACACAACTGAATGTTTGCGTTTGAGTTTGTTTGAATATATAAATGGAAAATGAGAAAGAATTGTAAGAATAAAATAAAAAAGCGAACGGTGAAGTCAGTCAGAGGAACTAACGGCACAGACCAATGAAATTTCAGTCTCCAGAAGAACCCAAAAAGGGTTAATAAAAAAATGGGGTGATATGGGAGGTGACGTAACTGAACAGCCACCAGCCAAAAAGTTATCTCACTGAAAGTGGGGGATCATGGTGGCCCTGCTGCTGTGAGCCCTAACTCCATTCCTAGTCCCTACCATTCAAGAGTCTTTTAACTGCTGCTGTGATAATCAAAATCAATATATATGATGATGTTGGAGTGAGGACGCGTTTGGTGTAGCAGTAACCTTGTGCAGATGTAGCCATAGAATTTGAGAATTGGCTTTATTCTCTTTTACATGTCATGTCTTTCTGATTTGTTTGGTTTAAGTAATTAACATTTCGTTAATTGTCATTTCTATGGGATTTGAGTTAGTTGGATGCATCAAATTCAACAATCTCATAATTAATCTTCATCTTTGTCTCATATGATGTCTTTCCAAGCATGCAATCCTCTGAACCAATACTCCTGGACTATGTAGTCATTGAAGATGGGAAGCATGTTATTATCATCACTCAGCTATGACATCAATTTATGTAAATGGACATTTTATCAAACAATAATGGTATATACTTCGGTTCATATGCAAATGTATCATGTATATAGTATTGACAGTCACATAATTGCAAAAAGATCTGTGTGGAAATCACGATCAAAACACTGGCGTTGTACCTTGAACTTCATACTACTCCCAATGAAATTAGTTTGTTCTAGCTTGCGAGTGTAGATCGATTACTCGTGAATGCACTTTACACTCGCAGTCACTCAAGTTTAAGTAATAATAAAAAAATTAGAGATTTTTATTTATTGAGTAAAATCTTTTATTCCCATCTAAACTTCAAAAAATAAACAAGAATTTATTAACAACCACGTAACTTTACTCTCAAAATTACCCTCATTCATCAAGCTATATTCCTATTAGCCTATGACCTGATGAAATTATTCGACGTATCGGTTTTGCTCGTGACTAATACGCATTCGGCTCCACTAGTAACAGCCATAATGACACATTTTTTATATACTACTTTTCCAGCTCAAGTACATTATTACGGAGCTCAAGCCCCGTTCCAACAGCTCACAGATTAACCCGGGTCCGTCCCGGTTTTGTTGGGCACTTTCGGAAATGCATCAACAAATAACGTCTACGGCCGCAAACGTGTCTCCGTCTGGTTGGTTCGTAATCTCTGCGGTTTCTGTTCCTAAGTTTTCACAAGTGGGGCCGCCTCAAAGTGAGCCCCACCAACCGACTAATATGATGATATCAGAGAAAGAGACAGTCCTCCAAATATTGGATTGAGCCGGCTTAATCAGCTGAGCCGAGCTAGAGAAGGCAGGGCACGTACACGAAGGGTATGGTGGAATGCGGGTCCCACGCCCGGAAATCAGTGATGATGGCCCCGGGTCTCTGTTCGTGGCGGCTTCCGGTCCGGCGTGGACTAGCCACTATCATTAGGCTCGCAACTTGATGCGATGAATTTTGGGGCTTTTGGCTGAGTTGTACTTGTAGGGCCCGCCGTGGATCCCACTAAACTCTGATAGTGGGTCGCACTGCAGAGTCTCCATTGTCCCTTCGCATGGTACTCACTACTTCCCACATCAAACACGTTTGGCATCCGTTCTTTATTTGGGAAATTTACAAAATAATCATAAATTTGTTATTATTTTTATAATTAATTTTCTTAATTTTTTTTTATCAACATTAGCTAAACACGCGCTTTTCTTTCTAAATTATCTTTTTTTACAAATTAAAAATAACTTTATTTCTCTATTTTCGTCAAACTAAAGGCAACTTTCTATTCTTTAATCATCAACCAACAGCGACGGTAAAAGACAACGATAAAAATGAAATCCGAGAATAATTTATCATAAATCAAAATTATAAACTCACTGTAATTTAGTGCGACATGCGTGCTATTGCACCAATTTAGTGCAATTGCACAGGCGCGCATGCACCCGTTGTTGCCCAGTGACGGCCCTGCGCGCGCGCGCTACTGCCCAGCGAGCGGTGCGCGCTCTAGCGCCCTTAGTTAGGCAGCTGGTTCCTCATGAATGCTAATGAAAATTGAGAAAGAAACATTCTCAAAACAACAACAACCATTACAAATACCACTGCCACCACCACCATTATTCTCAAACTACAACCACTATTATTCTAAAATTTCATTTTAAATTAATGAAAATAAATAAAATGGCTAACCTAAGTTTTGTTGAAGGTTATAGTGGTAGATCCGATGCCGATCAGGGATGGAGCTGCTATCGATGAGTGTTGAAGTTGCCGTTGATGATGGGAAGTTCTTCGGTTTGGGAGAGATAGCAGAAAAAGAGATTGCTGGGGGAAAGATGAGAAAGAGGGGTATTTTGGTCTCAAATGCCTTTTTATGGCTAATGTTGTTAGAAGTTTGTTTGGGGGGGTTAAGATGGAAAAAATCAAAATGTTTATAGTTATTGGTGTACATTTTCCTTTATTTTCTCACCAGTTTATAACACGGGAAAGCACTAGTAAATTAAGGTCTGGCTATGTTGGAAACATTATAAAGTAGAGTATGCCTTCATAATTATTTATTAAAGTTATAATTTATTTTTTAATATTTATTACTTCATATATATTTATAGTTTGTACTTTGTACTCTATTTTGGAACAGCTCCAAAATAACTATTGTTGGCAAATTATTATAAAGCAATTTTAATTAATTTTCGTAACTATCCTTTTACATGAATTTATTTGTATAAATATAACTTTATCTTAATACTTATGTTATGAGTTATGACATAATTTAAATTTTTGGATTCAAAACATATCAAAATTTAAATATATGAATTCGTAATAGAATTATATGACTAATGAATGATTTTTAAAGTAGTGATATTTTTTTAACTGATACCTTCTAAATCATTGTATCTAACTATATTTATGATTACTTTTCCCCAAATTGGTACCAAAATAGCTTGTTAAATTAAGAAGTAAAGCAAAAGTTTGACACGTTTTGATTTTTAATTTCGCTACTATCAATTCGAAATTTTACATCACCTTTACGTGTTAAATTTAAACGCACGTGGTTCAAGTCAATTGGACACAATAGGACCACGGAGTCCCTGACGCTCTCTTCTCTTCTCCTTTTGTCAATTACAAAGGTGCACTTTGTGGGCGTGGGGCTGAAAGTGAACAAATGGGTCCCCACTAATTTAATCATGACGGCTCCGAGGCAATCATGTGTTCCCTTCGGACGTTTCAGGAGAGGGGAGAGGAACTCCGTTTGATCTGACGTGTCGCCGTTTGGATGGTTAAACTTCCCCGCAACCAATAGGGATGCGGCTTCCCTAATACTCCTTGGGACCCACTTAGATGTCAATTTTGATTTCATCATGACTTCGCTATTCCTGCAGGTTCACCCTATTGCCTACGGACACACGGAACGTTTTATTGAATTTTTTAATTCGAATCAGCACGTTCCACGTGGACGGAATTGCCCCTGTTGGGATTAAAATGTTTGTAATTAGTGAAAATAATTACAACTACATTAATTGTTAGTTAATTTCATGATTAACTCTGTTAGTGTCTCCCAAAGTATCTGATTTCCTTTTATTATAACTATTACATCATAGCTAATATTTATAGATAAGTATTTTATCGAAACTTCCTCAATCAGTCATATGTTGACTCGATTTATATATATATAGATTCAAAATAAATTGAATTCACTTTTAAATATTTGGAAGTAAATGAACCTTTAATTTTTTTTCCTTGAGCTTAATACTTAACTTTTCTTCTTTTTACTATTTTATACATCTCTAGATGAGTGATGGTAAATCATAAATTGATTTTTTTGAGCTCCCATATTTTCCTAAAAAAAAGGGAATATATCATAAGTTTCAGATGCTTATACACAGAAATTTATATACAAAATATTGTCTTCAAATAAAGAAAAAAAAAATAAATCAAATTAGTCATCTTTGTGTACAAGAATAAAAAGGTTCAAGCTAACTTTTTGACGTCTTTTACCTCAACTAATCAAAGTATGAATCTTCATTCTAAGTCAACATTTAATTTGATATGAATCTTGAACATAAAAACTTTTAAGAAGTATGTATATATAAATTTGTTTGTTTAAAAAAAATTGATTTTAACTCTATCGAACCAACTCTTAACTCCATCGTTACACATATCAAAGGCAATCACTACTACAGCATGCACTTAATTTCTTTGTCCACATGTAATATAACACTTCACGATGTATATTACTACGTGTGACATTGTAATTTGAATTTGTGAAACAAATTATTATTCTAAGAAGTGTGAAAACAAAAGACCATTGAGATTCTTTGCCCTTGAGAAGAGTTGAGCTAATATCGTCCATTCGATAGTAACTTTTATTTTATATATATAATAGAAACTGACAGCAAAGACCATGACTTGTAAATTTAATTGCTACAATAATCAATTCAACTTCGACTACTATCCACTAATATATGATTAAACATGTAGCATAACTAGATTATTTTCTTAGCAATTAATTAATTTGTATCAAAACCATTAGCTAGGGTTTGATTCTCAGTGAAAATGGGGCCATATAGGAATTGAAATAATGAAACTAAATATCTAAAAGGTATAATGTACCACCTGCCAGAAGTATGGAATACTCAATCTCAGAGTATGAATACAGGGTAGGGCATGTGTGAGTGTGATAGAGAGATATTTTATACATCATTATTTCGTATAGAAAATTTTGAAAGAACAGACAGTCTAGCTACCAGCCGCAGCTTTCAATTTCCCAATTTTTAATATAAGAAAAAATTTAGAGCCAAATCCAAAATCAAACTCTTAGTGGGAACTACAGGCCATCCAATTTTAGGATCGTGCAATTGTAGCATTCAAGTTATCTCATGAATTCGATGCCATTATAGCTAGCTAGAATGAACATGAAATTATTGGCCCCCCAATCCTGGCCTGCAATGTCTCGATTGTAAAGCTTTCTTCTTCTTAGATATTTTGTTGGTTTTTAATTATGAACCTTATTTTTTGTTTGTTTATTTATTTATCGTGGCAACTTTTTTGGATTTTTTATTTGGTTATTAATATTAATCTTCATGTGTTATTTATTTACTTAATCTCGTATTTTCCTAAAGTTTAAATTCAGAGTGACTAGTTAAATAAAATTGTCTAAACCTCATGAAGTCCCTGGAGTGATCTTCATATGATTTTGCTTCCACAAGATTTATAATTGATCACTCTTATCGGGTACTTGTATTATTTTAGTATTTTTTTTCATATGTTATAAGGTATATAATTTTACCATTTCCTCTATATAATTATGTTCTCAACCTCGCATGCCTTGCAATAAGTCAATTCATGCGTGCGCCGTTCGATAATGAACCCTATAATTTTCACCATCGATTAGGTTACTGCTGTAGGTTATAATTTGGTTCACAACTTGGACCATTTTTTTTTTTTGCCTCCCTTTTGCCGTTCATAAGTTATAACTTGGATATAGGTAAATTTCTGTCAGTCACTAGGACTAGGTATGAATTCTCAATTGATCCTTGTAATTTAGAAAATATTTGGAAACATCCAACCATTACTTTTGTTGGTATTATATATTAATTTTTTAGTATGAAAAACTACTATTTAATTATTTTTACGAGTAACGGCAGATTTGTTAACCACTTTTCATCAAAAAGTAAATGCTTAGTCTCCTTCAGTCCTTAGAATTTGAGTCAATTGCCTCGCTAATCCATGTGCACTTTTAAAAATTACCCAAATGGTATTGTGTTTATGTTAAAAATCTACCTCATTATTTTCTTTTTTTCAACTATTTATTAATGTATGTATGTTTTTGTTAGAATTTTAAACTGTACTAGGAAAAAATTTTACTAAAAAATTTAATTTAAATAGATATAAAAGTAACAACACGGATGTTTTAGGTCATTTTTAAAAATACAGAAATTAACTAGTAATTAGCCCAAACTCTACTGACTAAATGAGAATTTATTTAATTTTATTTACATTTGAGAAATAGTTGAGAGTAAGTAGAAAAAGTAGCAATTATGTTATAGTTAATTATTTAAAATAGTTTAATTAGAGTGATGTTATGCTTACTTAGTTGGGATATTTAGTTTGTATCTTAATTGATCTATCATAAAATAAAATTTCACAATTTAGATTAAAAATGATAAAACTTAATAATTAACTATTTCTTGAGTCAATTAAATAATGACACATCATTCGCCACATTAGTTGGGATACAAACTAAGTATCTCAATTAATTAAGCATAATATTATTGTTTTATATGATTAAATATTTCTCTTAAACCTTTAAAATCCAAAAAAAAATGGATAAAACTATGCAAAAATCCAAGAATGTATTACATAAATAAAATTAACTACCTAGGTAGGGATGGACAAAAAGTCTGAGCCACTGAATTAACCGAACCAAATCTAAGATTTTTAAATTGTGAAAAAATCGATTGGTTTAAAGTAGAAAAAACTGATAAACACAAAATATTTAAACTAAAAAAATTGAAAAAACTAAACCGAGCTAAACTAGATTTGAACCCAATTTCAGTTCGATTTAATTTATTATTTTTAATAAGTTAATTCGATTAAGCTCGATCCAACAAAAAACCAAACTGAACCATGCTCATGCGTATAACTATATGACTTTGCAGGAAATTACCTTACTTCAAAACTTCAGAGAAAAAGTTAGGATTCGCAAGTTCGCTTAAAGATTCGAATGGACCATACAATTTTGAATTATCTCACCATAGCAAAAGAAGGGGGGCAAAGGGGCAAAAAAAAAAAAAACAAAACAAAACAAAAAGAGGAGAAGTTCAGTTAAAGATTTTGTGAAGGCCCATGAATCATTTTTCCTTTTCGAGTGCACACGCGCGCGCATACACACGTTAAATCAAATCGGTCCACTAAGAATGACTTTATTGATAATAATACATTTGATTTCAAGAATAATTGTGTTTTTAGTGTCCATTAATTCATTGTGTTGTTCTCACTTTTTCTTTGAAATGGTAAATCTTACCTATAAGAGCAAATTATTACCGAGACGGGAGAATTTTTTATCATTGCATTTTGGTTTATATGTCAACATCAAGATAGTAATACCAATTATAACTATAATTATATGAACAAGAAATCGCAACAAATAAAGATTAAACAGTGGAAGCTACAATGATTGTGATCGTGTTTCCCTTTCCAGGCTTCTAGCCAAGTATGTTAATTCAGATAATTTAGATGCTGACGTGTGGTGGGAAGGGTTTCAGCCATTTCATACGTCTTGAACAGATTGATTGGACACGCCCTCGAGCTATTGAACAGATTGGGCCATTAGAATATGTGGTCTGGGCCTGTTTGGAGATGATCTGGTAATCCGTCGAGTCGTTTATTTGAGAGTCAAGACCACAAGTTTCACTAATTCTCGTGTTGTGATTTTGGGCGCGTGATGGTTTTTAACTTCTTGTGAGGTGAGATTGCTGGCTGGTTTAAACAAGGTGCAAGTTAACTGGGCTGCAGAATACGGACAACGCTTAACATCATAGAACTAATTTTGTTTCTTTTAATCAGAAAGAAAAAAAAAATGACTTCACACACCAAAGAGATCTAATGATCATGCACGCAGTCTGGCCTGCTCTTGACACTTTTTTTTTTTCTTACCCATTGCAAATATTGTAACTTGTAAGTAAATACATCATTAAAAAAAAAATTATACACTATGTATGCTAAGACAAGATAAAATGTAACAACAAAAATAATAAATCAAATAGTCAATAAAATCAACTGCTCGCAAAAACAAAATTAAACATACACAATCATAATTCTGTTGAATAAGATATGTACAAACCTTTCTCGTTCGGTAGTCATTTTGGTCTCTGTTTATCGAATAAATTTGCAAGTTGAAGACTAAAAACTATGACTTGTCGTTTATCACTTTATTGGCATTCCAATTGAGGATAAAATTGTCATTTTAGTAAAAATTGTGAGTCGGGGTTGGAGATGATAAAATGTGGGGGTTAATTAGAAAGACCTATTTTCTTGTTTATTTCGGGTTCGATAAACCAGGATAAGGATGTTCTTTCTTCTGTTCATGTGATGGCTTATGGGCTTTATTTCAGGCTCAATAAGACAAGTCTAATTTACTAAATCCCCAAACTGTCTTTGTCCCCAAGAAAAATAATAAAAGTTACAAATAAAAGAAACAAAGAGAAAATGATTCATAGAACAAAATTCTTAATTGCCTGTATTTACTACTTCATAATTATATTTGGAATTAAAAATTTATAATTTTTCTCCTATTATTACGTGACTTAACTTTCAAGTACCAAAATATAAAATGTTTTCATATTTTATTAATAAATAACTAATTATTTTCTAAATAAATCCGGTTCAAGCCGCTAAACCCTCACCCTGTCAGCGACGCACCCCGATCCCCTCCCCAGGGTTTTATCGGCCCGCCAATTATTGAACACCACAAAACAGGCAAATTTATTTGCTCACAATCACCTCCTTCTTCTTGGGGTGGAAAAAAAAACAGAAAAATTCATTATTTTCGTCTGGGACAGAGTCAAAAATGGAATTTTGTGTTTGCTAAATGAAAGCCCTCACTGTGTTACAATTTTCAAAAGAATGGTAACAAGAAAGCCTGGTTCAAGCCACTTCTTGTCTAATACAAGAAGAAGAGCAATAACAAGTTGTACACTTGAAGTTGAGCGAGAGCCACTGGCAAACGTGGCCTCAGCGTCACAATCGACCTTCAGTGACCACAAAATGTTTTGCTTCTCCTTAGCTGACCAACTTATTAATCGTGGTCTAATTTCATCTGCCCAGCAAGTAATTCAGCGCCTTATAGCTAATTCTGCCTCACTTTCTGATGCACTTTCAGCAGCTGATTTTGCAGCTGTTCGTGGCATGAGGTTTGATTCGGGTAGCTATAGTGCGCTTATGAAGAAACTGATTAAGTATGGTCAATCCCAGTCAGCTCTTTTGCTTTATAAGAATGATTTTGTTGCTTTAGGTATTGATCCTGACCCTGCTATTTTGAATTCTGTCATTATTGGTTACTGTAAGCTAGGGAATATAGAGGATGCATTACGACATTTTGATGGGCTTATTTCAAAAAATATTGTTCCTATTAAACTTGCATGTGTTTCAATCCTCCGAGGGTTATTTGCAGAAGAAAAGTTTCTGGAGGCTTTTGATTATTTTATTAAAATTTGCAATGCTGGCGTGGATTTGAATTGTTGGTCTTATAATGTTTTGATTGATGGGTTGTGCTATAAAGGGTTTTTAGATGAAGTTTTGGAAGTTGTTAATATAATGCGTAAGAAAAAAGGGTTAGTGCCTACACTTCATCCATACAAGTCTTTGTTTTATGCTCTTTGTAAGAATAGACGGACTGTGGAGGCTGAGTCGTTCGCCAGAGAAATGGAGTCGCAGGGTTTCTATGTGGATAAGCTGATGTATACTTCTTTGATTAATGGGTATTGCAGCAATAGGAATATGAAAATGGCAATGCGACTTTTTTTCAGAATGCTCAAGACAGGTTGTGAGCCTGATAGTTATACTTGTAACACATTGATTCATGGGTTTTTCAAGATGGGTTTGTTTGATAAAGGGTGGGTTCTGTACAGCCAAATGAGTGACTGGGGATTTCAGCCAAACATGGTGACTGATCTCATTATGATCAGTAATTATTGCAGGGGAGGGGAAGTAGATGCTGCTTTGATGCTTTTGAATAGCAAGGTAAGTAGCAATTTAGCTCCTAGTGTGCACTGTTACACAGTTTTGATTGATGCTCTTTACAAGCACAATAGGCTAATGGACGTAGACGAATTATACAAAAAGATGCTGGCCAACAGGGTTGCTCCTGACCATCTACTATCTTTTATCCTTTTAAAGAACTGCCCGGAGGGGACGGAGCTTCAGCATGCTCTGATGTTGTTGTGTGAATTTGCCAAGATTGGATGTGGTATTGATCCCCTGGCTCGCTCAATTTCTGCTACTCTGAATCCCACTGGGGATTTGTGTCAAGAGATTGAGCTTCTGCTTAGGAAAATTGTGCAAAGTGACACAAAGTTAGCTAACGTGGCATTTACTATTTATATCAGCGCCTTGTGCAAGGGAGGAAAATATGAAAAAGCTTATGTTTGCTTGTTTCAATTGGTTAATTTTGGATACAGACCTTTGGTTTTTACTTGTAACACTTTGATAAAGTGCTTCTATCAAGTGGGTTTTCTTGAGGGGGCTAATGCCATAGTTGAACTTATGCAAGATTCTGGTATGGTTGGGGATGTTGAGACTTATCTGATAATGGTAGAGGGAAACTGTAAATGGGGTAATCTAGATTCAGCCTTGGACATTTTGGATCAAATGGAGGTGAGAGGACCAAAACCTAGTGTTGCGATTTATGATGCAATTATTGGTCATCTGTGCAAGGAGAAAAGAATACTTGAAGCAGAGGATATGTTCAAGAGGATGTTGAAGGCAGGAATAGATCCTGATGAGGTCTTCTTTACAACAATGATCAATGGCTATCTCCAGAATAGAAAGCCTATTGAAGCTTGTCAGCTGTTTGAGAAAATGAAAGAGAATTCTGTTCAGCCAGGATCCTATCCTTATACTGCTCTGATCAGTGGGTTAGTGAAGAAAGGAATGGTGGATCTGGGATGCATGTACCTTGATAGGATGTTAGCAGATGGTTTTGTGCCAAATGTTGTGCTGTATACTGCTCTTATCAATCATTTCCTAAGGGCGGGCGAGTTTGAATTTGCCTCTAGACTAGAGAACTTGATGGTCACAAACCAGATAAAATTTGATTTGATTGCTTATATTGCTTTGGTCAGTGGTGTTTGTAGACGAATAACTGGTAGGAAGAAATGGCTTGACGTAAATAGATGTTCTGACAGTGGAAAAGAAATTTTGTTTCACAAGCTTCAGCAAGGAACTCTTGTGCCACGTACAAAGAGTACAGCATTTTCTGCTGTTTTTTCTAATGGGAAAAAAGGGACTGTACAGAAGATTGTGCTGAAAGTTAAAGATATTGAGTTTATGCCAAACTTGTACCTCTATAATGATATATTTTTGTTACTTTGTGGGGTAGGGAGGATGGATGATGCTTATGATCATTTCCAAATGATGCAAAGAGAAGGATTACGTCCCAATCAAGTGACATTTTGTATTCTCATTAATGGGCATATTGCAGCTGGTGAAATTGATCAAGCCATTGGGTTGTTCAATCAAATGAATGCAGATGGTTGTGTTCCAGATAAAACTGTTTACAACACTCTACTAAAAGGTCTTTGTCAGGCTGGTAGATTGTCTCATGTGTTTTCAGTCTTTTATTCAATGCATAAGAGGGGATTTGTCCCTAAGAAGGCTACTTATGAACATTTACTGGAATGTTTTTGTGCTAATTGTTTGAGCATTCCTGCTTTCAACATGTTTAAAGAGATGATTGTGCATGATCATGTACCTTGTCTGAGTAATTGTAACTGGTTGCTCAACATCTTATGCCAAGAAAAACATTTTCATGAGGCTCAGATAGTGCTTGATGTGATGCATAAAAGAGGGAGGCTCCCTTGCAAATCCACCAGAGGATTTTGGAGGAAACATTTTATAGGCAAAGAGAAATTCAATTTTTAGACCAGAGATGATATCCTTACATCTTCTGGTTGGTAAGGAATTACCTTGGTGCATCCTTTTATAATTGCCTTATCTTGTTCTCTCATTTCTGTTCTTAAAAAACATTCTCATGTTCCAAATGCAGTCATAATGAGGCCTCCACAGCCAATGAACAGAAAGTTCAATTTGGGTCTGATGGGGCTCATGGAGAAAATTCTATGGCGTTTCTGCTAACCATCAGGTAGATTATCATTATTATTGTTATGAAAAAAGAAATTCCATTGAACTAATTTCTATACTGAACTCAGAGTTCTAAAATTTATGTTATGCATCCAGTAATAATCAAATGCTTTTATATATTCATGAACGATAGCAATACATGAAGGATGCCTTTTTTAGAGAGGATTAGCTTTTTGACAAAACATGGGACTTTTATTTTGTTTTATATATTTGGCATGTTAATCTCCTTTCGTTAAGGGTTCCTGGTCTCAATGTCTTGGCAGTTCAATAATATTGTCTTGGATGGGATAGAAGGGGAAGATGATCCATGTATTCTCACTAATTAATTTGAAGCTTGCTTTACATATTTGCTGCAACTCGGAAATATTCAAATTGAGCCTTTTACTTTCCTTTGCCTGTTGGGCATCCAATAATGGAGTCCCAAAGTTCTTTCTCTCACTAACTGAGCCTTATTTAATCCAATGGCTTTTATT
This sequence comes from Citrus glauca, assembly GCA_029633175.1. Taxonomy (NCBI): domain Eukaryota; kingdom Viridiplantae; phylum Streptophyta; class Magnoliopsida; order Sapindales; family Rutaceae; genus Citrus; species Citrus glauca. Next base: position 2,089,316 of record JAQOOD010000009.1, read on the forward strand.
TCTTTTCAGTTTTTCGCTCCTTGAGCCTTTGAGCTCTTTGCTGTGCGGGAAAATGCAAATAAACTAAATTGCTTTTCTTCATTTTTACTTCTTTAAGCCATATGAGGTTCTTTATTCTCTTCATATTTGATTTTGTGATATGGGTTCTTTGTTTTCCTATTATTCTGCAGTATTTTGGGTTTTCATGTTGTGTCTGCACTGAATTCGTGAAGGGTATTTAAGTGCCACAGTAGATTAAGGTCCAAACATGTCATTTGAAATGATTATTTTCTTGGCATGGTTTTCTTCTTTTAATTTGTCTTTTTGGGATCATGGTTCAATGTATTGAAATAAATCTTCAGGAATTATATCCTGATTGGTGATTTTTACTTCTCCAGCAATGAGTGCATTGTAATCTGTCGCTTTTAAATTTTGCAAGCTCTGTTGTTTGTTTCAAATTTGAATTTTTTGATGAATGGAGAGGCTTGTTTTCCTCTACTAATTTTTTTTCCCTTTTGTGACTTGAGTTTTTGGACCAGCGACTGTTTTTGATCAATGCTGGAAGCTGCCTTGGATGGGAAACTGAGTCCAAATCCTTTCGGAGCTGTTATGGTACGAAACTGGACAGAGTCATACTTCCCTTTCGGGTCCAATTGAACTGCAGTAATTTTTTCCTTTTTTTATCACCAATTATGATTTTATGTAATTAACTTTTACGATTTGCTCTCTTTTCATTTTTGGTGTTGAACAAATGATTTAACCTGCTATGCTGCTGGTATTTCATTGTTGTTTGCTGATAAGTACCCATTTATGTTATTCCTCTTTCATTGCCCCAGCCATATGGTTGATGTTTTCTTCTTGCTGCCCACAAAAGAGTAGAAAAAATCATTCTTGAAGTAAGGCGGTTCCGTAAATTCAGAAAGGAAACAGAAAGTTTGTTACATTATCCAGCGCATATCAAGCTGACTTGCACACATCCATTCTGAATTAGAGAGTTGATCCTTTCCTTCGAATGAAACCAGCATTTTCTTCAAAAGTGGTAAGGTCTCAGTGAAATCATTTTATGACTTGCACGGAGGTTTTTTTTTTTTTTTTTTGTCCACTCTTTTGTGATGTTTGGACGGGGGTGCAGTAAGTTAGTTTAATGAGTTGTTAAGAATCAACATATTGTTATTATATTTAACCACTCATTAATACAAGTTAGAGTTGCTAATATATGGCTTGTTTTGCTAGGTTAGGAGTAAAGGCTAAAGAACTAGAAATTGATATCAATGCATGAAGGTTATTTAACCATATATGAGAGAACAATTCAAGATTTAGAAAGGTCATAATTTTTTTTTTGGGGTTTTTTGTCAATTCTTGGATCCAGACAAGCGGACAAGGGCCTTTAAAACTTACAAGATTCAACTCTTACTCAAAGTTGATTTGAGATTCAATTTATTTATCTCACTTCTTGTCTTAGAAGCAAACAAAATGGACTAAACAGATCTTGTTGATTTACTGTTTATTTTCTTTGTGCCCATGGTGTATGTTGATGTTCTATTATTAGAGGTTGTAATTATTTTGTCTATTGGATTATTAACTTGATTAAAGTGCATCAAATTAAAAAAAAAAAAGTTGATTTCCATGTTGAATATGTTCCTTGTTCGTGTTTATTTTAGAGGTGCTTGATTTAGCTGAATTAATAGGACATTGGCTAAAGGACTCCATACGAATAGACCCAAAAAGGAAAAAAAAAAAGAAAAAAAAAAGAAAAAAGAAAAGCCCAAATTCACTCTGGTTACTAGAGATGTTCAGTTCATATGCTTTTTTGGTACATCTGCTGATGCTGCTTGTGGATACACTGGATTAAACTTGGAATGGCCCCAGAAAAGGTCTAAGATTTTCTCTCATTGGCTAAATCGAACAAAAATATTACTTAAATCATTGTCTCATCGTAGAAATAGGCCATTGCTAAAGAACTCAAACCATGTCCTCTCTGGATAGCAGAGATTTTCAACGTAGATGTCTTTTTGGACATCTGCTGATGTTGCTTCTTCCCTTGGCTAGAAGTTGGATTAGATTGACCTGGAGTCCACTTTTGTTGAATCTTATGCTTAGCTGGGTAGTGATAAATCAAGCTGTTTATTTTCTGTAATATTACCTATCGGAATTATGGTTGTTTAGATTGAGTTATAAATGATGATTGTTAAATTTTCGTTTTACCCAAAAGCTTAGGTCATATGTATTAGCACTTGCCTGAACAATAGCTTTTAGACAGTCACACACCTTCTCCACAAGCAAGATACATGAACTAAAACTCAACCACATGCATAAACTTCCCAACCAACTAAAACAAACACAACTTCTTATAGTCTAATCACTTCAATTAATCAAGTGATTCAAACATTTGACCACTTGATCGAAATTCGGATGCAATACCATATCTAGTTTCCTCTTGACTCAAAAGCTTAAACTCTTAGGTATTATCTACCATACTAATGTTTCATATTTCTTCAGTTGACCAAAGTGAATCTTTGAAGCTGCGTCCAACAATAGATTATGTCAAAGATTGTTGTTACAGTTTCAGAACACAGAATAATTTTTTCAGTTAGTTTTCATCTGATGTACTTCAGTTTGATCATTGTTTTACGCGTGTTTGACCTGAACTTAATTTTTTCGGCACTTTGGTGAATCCTACATGCAGGCTTAAAAAGAAGCTGCTGAAACTATTCTCTTAGACGGCTTCAAACAAAGCAACCGGATCTTATGGTGGAAATTTCCTTGATTCCAAGAGCTCAGACCTGACATGTCTCATGCACTTTTGTCCTGACCCACATCAGCAATGTAACTCTTTCTCCTCTTTGTTAATAGATATTTTTGCTCTCTGTTTTTTCTTGTGATTGATTTTTTAACTGTTCATTTTTTCCTAGAAGTCTACAATTTTTAGAACTAGAGCTGATACCAACTTTAGGAAATGGTTTGATATTATTCTCGAATATACTGATATCAGCTTTAATTCATATCAGATGACTATATTTAAACTGGATGTGCAATATTTTTATTTTCACTTGTTGAGACTTGTTATATTTAGATGAAGGAGAAGAGTTCGTGTATTCTAACAAGTTTCTGCAATTAATGCCATGTGCAGTTGATCCTGATGCTGTCATAAGCTGCATGAATTTATGAAGCCGGCAGTAGCTTTGAATTTGGAAATGTGTAGTTCTCGAAGTCTTTAACCAGCCTGCTTGGTTCGTTTGATAATTGATGCCATTCTGTTCTGTATCGAAAGTATTTTTTTACCCTCTTGGACACGTGAAGAAGAATTTTATTTCTGTTCCATCACATTTGGAATTTACAAGGAAACAACTTGTACAATCACTGAGTATTAATCCCACACGCAGTTGAATCGTGAAATAATTAAAGAACAAAATAATAATAATTATAATAAAAAAACAAAAGGATTGCTGCTAATGTTGAACACGATCAAAGGCCAGACCTGAACGGCACACCAGTCGCTGGCAACCACGAGTTTCCGGCAATGAAGCTTCCAACTGTGAACCTTGAGGCTTCGGTAGCGCTGGATATAACCCGGTAGCCGCGCCACTTCACTCTTCCACTAGTTGATGCAGCCGGGCCAATGTTCTTATACTCCCCATAAAACAGTGTGTTGAGAGCAAAATTCCCACTCCATTCTAGCCAACCAGCAGGATCAACCAAAGAATCAAGGTACGTTTGCATGTAAACTGTACGTGAGTATTCTTTCCATGGTCGTCCTAAGAACGTTTTGAATTTGCTTAGCACTGGCACAAGATCCGGTGCTGCCATAACTCGAGAATTATGTATCGAAATCCCTGTATTTTGATTAGGGTCTGTTCTGCCTTGGGCGGTGACCACGTTCTTCTGCTTATCCATCGGCCTTCTTGCGTAAATCATACAGTTTTGAAGAACAACGGCGGCATTTCCAAAAATGAAGTCAACTGTGCCATAGATGTAGCATTCTTTGTAGAATTGTCTTTGTGAATGGACGTAGAGCGTATCTTGGTAACCTTCAAAGCCACACCGGTAGAATACCGAGAGATCAGAGCCTGCTCGGAGGGCGACTGCTTGGTGGTTCTGTGGGCCGGCTGTGTTGCGGAATGTGATGCCACGAGCAATGAACCCATCTCCGGTCACAGCTGAATCAAGCAAAAGAATATTAACATTCGTTACTTAAAATAGAAAAAATTTGTAAAATAGATAAATTATGAACGTGCTTATATACCAACAGTTGCAGAGTTGAAAGTCGTAAAGCCACCACCAACACTTCTGCTACCGGTAATGATAGTGTATCTCAATCCATCACCAACCAGCATAATGTTTTTCATTTTGTTACCAATCTCAAGATTCTCCTTGTAAACTCCTCTCTTAACATGTATCACGAATCTCCCACTGCCCGTTCTCTTCGCCGCAGCATCAAGCGCTGCCTTGATAGTCCTGTAATTCCCTGATCCATCTTGAGCCACCACAAGATTTGGTCTCACTGGAGATGTTTGTAACAGCTTCCTGTCACCGGGTTTGACCCAGCTGGGGAACCTGCCTTTGTAAGTTTCAGGAACAGTTGATGCGTTTCTCAGAGCCAATGTGTTGCTTATGAGTTTGTGACATTGTTAGACATGAGAGGGAGTACGTAATCCGGCACGCCTAGCTCAACGAACCCTGCTCGACAAGTTTCAAGGTTCGTTAAGGCAGTGCTAAGCCAAGTTTGGGCATCAAAATCGGTGCATTTTGTGTTGGAGTCAAGGGTGTGGTTGAGTTGATTGATGGTATCTTGATAGAGCTTCAAGCAATCAGCCCATGCAACCTTTTCTTTGTGGTTCCTGCATTTGGAACCAAGCCACTTGTTGTGACTCTGAGCAGTGAGTGCCTGGTCCAATGCAAGGCTCATCGCCAATCTACGAAACTCGGATTTTTGCTTAGGGACGGCGAAGTGTTTGGAGTTTTGTTGCATGAAGTACTTGCATGGTTCTGGGTGTGGAGTTTTGCTGCACCAATAGTCGACGCCATAGGAGGCCACGCTTGAAAGAGCAGGAGCAAAGAATGAAATTAAGGATATGGATAATAGGAATACGCTTAGCTTCATTGCCATTAATGTGGAAGCTCAAAGAATTGAATTAATGCTTGTTTTGGCAATGAATATGTGTGGGAATGAATCTATATATATAGAGGAGATCGCCAATAGGTTGGTGGTAGCGTGACAGACTGGCAACGTTTGAACAAAGAGAAATTGACTGCGATTTTATATAATGAATTCTAACAAAGATAACAATACAGAGATTCTCTATCGTTGTCTATTTTAAAGCCCTCGATCGCTGTCTTATTGTTGTTTATACATTATGTATATCGTTGTCTTATTTTTGTTGTTTATTCATTATGTACAAGTTACGATACCCTTTTGGTCCATGCGTGAGGATATGGTGCTTGCGCATATTGAAATGGGTTAGTTTCATTTGGCCCCTAATATTTCCAAAGAAACTTCAATACCGCCCCAAATTTATTGTAGTTCTACATTCCATCCCATGTCTTTACACTTCATAGGTAAAATACGCGAGGTTCCAGGTGAAATTGTTTTTTTTCCCCCTTTTTTTAAGTGACATTGCATCCCCACCCTTTTCTACCCTCAAATTAAATTATATTATCCTCTTAGATTTAAACTTGTGACTTGTTGTATTTCACTCAAAAGATGCACAAACGAGATTTTAATTTAAGAATAGGTCAAGGTAATTTTTTTCCTCAAAATCATAAGAAGTTTTTTTTTTTAAAAAAAAAAGCTTTTTTCAATGATCTTTCTTATTTTTCTCTTCTATCTTTCTTTAACAATTGCAAATGTCTTGCCCAATTGACTAACCACACATAATATGGGAGGCCGTATGTGACTAGTAGGTATTACGGCCATGCAAAGATATTGATAATCGCTTAATTAGATTTGATTTAGATAATTTTGAGTTTGATTAGCTCTACGTAGGTTTGATTTTGAATTGCTGATTTATGGAGTAAATAGAAAATTGAGGGAAGCGGAGAGGGGATTGAGAAATGAAATTGTTTTTTTCTAAAACTGTAAATTTTTTATTTTTCCACGTTCAAGGGCAAAATTGAATATTGGAGTGTAGAGTAAATGGTGACGACATGGGATGGAGAGTAGAGTTGCAATAGATTTTGGAGTGTATTTACGTTTGCCAACAAATGATGGGGCGGAATGAAATAAAACCCACTAATAGACTTAGGAGAAACACGTACGTGGAATAAAGTCAAATCATATCGGCAGCGCGTATTTTGATTGGATTTTTTCAGCCATTAGAGCCTGCACACAGCACACAGCAGCTGGTATCCTTTTTCAATGAACGTCCAGTCCTCCAGGAAACTTCACGCACGGTGAATAGGATTACTCAATTTCCATTTTCCTTCTTTGGTTTTAGAAATTTTGAATGGGCCAAAATGTATTTAATGATCACTTAGACAAATGGATTATACACGATACACTTTGGTAAATAAACATTGAGTAATAATTGGCTGTTGACAAAATCGCAAAAAATCATATTTATTATTTGAACGCCGATTTTTGAGTTGGGAGACCGTGACCCCAATAATACAGAATTAGTGTTGAATACGCAGTACTTTTACGCACGTTTACATTCTCTTCCGAGGAGGAGGTGGCAGCCATGAGCCACCCACCAAATTTGAAAGACTAAACTTTGCCATCACAATTGAATAATGGATTCTATTCATATTAATTCCAATCATGCCATTAACCTGTCAGCATGTAACTTGCATGCTTTTGTTGTAGGGCGTGGCCGTGTATACAAAACCAACGTGCAGCCAGGCCCAGCGGTGTTCTGGTAACGAATAAGAACGTCAACAAGAATGCAATATTAATTAATTAAATAACTTTCAAAAGATGTAATTTGACTTTTGATTCTTAAATTAAATCCTAAAACGCGTCATGTCATTCGAAATGGTAGCAAAAACCGACATGGCGAAAGAATGTCGCCGTGGAACTTGATGACTTTGACAAGGCACTATGAAGCCTGAGCAAGCGAGCATAATTATCAACTCTTCCTTTTGTTCAGACCAATTTTTTAATACTTCCAAATTAAAAAAAAAATTCGAGGAAGATTATTATTATTTTTCTATTTTTGAGCTTAATAAAAAAAATTCCAACTGCCGGAATCAGTGGTTCGTCCTGCAGCTTCAGCATTTTAGGCTTATTATGCCAAAGCTTTCCCCTTAAGGATGATTATGGCACTATTCAAGGACTAAATAGAGAAATAAACAGTAGAACTAATTTATTAACTATGATTTGAAAAAAAAATCAATTATTTTGATGTGATAAAGGCATATGAAAAAGTAATGTATAAACTTTATTGCATCACCCTCAAAAAATTAATTACTTATTAAAAGATTAATGTGAGCTAAAATATGAAAGCATTTGGGATTTGTTATATAGGAATCAAACTACGACATTTATACACAAGCTTAATCCTAAACAAACAATATCCTTAGCATCAAAATAAAAGTGATTACTTATGATTGGTGGAATGTCAATATAACATAAAATATTCCTTAAATTTGCTGCCGGACTTGGAATTCGTTTTCTCTTTGAACCATTCATTAATTAAGAGCTTGATAATCAAATCACTAGTGATATAATCAAGCTGGAAAAGAATTAATATATAATTAAATGAATTAATTTATAAAATTAAGTTACAGTTTTGTCATTCTGTGAGCTTTGAATGATGAGTGGTGGGCAAGAGGTCACATCTCCAGGTCTTATGTGATCTAAATATTATATTACACGAGTTTGAAATAACATACAGCTCTCACATTAGCTGGACGACTTGCAACAACTGGGCTCAATTTTGCTCGCCAGCAGGGAAAGAAATATCATCTTTAATGATGCTCTTAACTTTCAACGTTCCTAGATCATCTTTTATATTCGGCGTTGGGCTGTTGGCTAACATCAGCTTGGATTTGTAAAGAAATTTAGATTGTGCATTCTTCGCGCTTGAAATTTTTATTAGCATTATCTGTCGTATTATCACTTATAACAACTGCCTGACAATTATTGTTATTACTGTATTTTTTACTCCCATAATTGTACAAAAACTCAAATCATTCGTCTTATAAATAAGGTGAGGATTTGCCAAACATCTCAATTAATAGTTGCTGGTGCTCGACTACTATTACCTAACTCAGTGTGTGTGTAATTTAAAGAGAGGTTATAGGTTTATTCCAATACATACTCTTACATAAATAATCACATAAGGCTGGCAATATTTTCACCTCATTATTTTTATAAATTCACCTCATTTCAAGAAACTAATTATGGCAAATTCACATTATTTATAAAAAAAAAAATTAAAAAAAATATTTAGATAATTAATCAATTAAATCCTTCATACATTTTTTTAAAATAAGTATGTTTGATCATTACGTACGCTTTATTTTAAAAATGATTTTATTTAACTAGTTTACCTTTATAATGTAAAATGACCAAATTACCTTAAGAAACATGAGCTCTTGTATCTTAGGTATTTAATTTTATTTGATTAAATCTCTAAAATTTTTCTTTTAAAAATAATGTATTTATAGTGATTATTTATTATAGGTAGGGTGAATTTGTAAAACTTGTGGGGTCAAAGCATCATCACCCATCATACAAACTTTACTTTTGGGCTCACAGGTCAGGCTAATGCTTGGGCTTTCTTTGGGCTCACAACCCATAATGTTGATGAACTTGAAACTCTCTCCCATCATGTTCCGATCAATTTATATTTCAGTTTTATCAAAAAATTTGTCATGCATGTTTTTCTATCATGCTTCTTTTTTAAAGTTTATCGGTTTTTATTAGATATTACTAGATCTTTTGATGTATTTTTTTTATTGAATTAAACTTTTTTATACGGCATATTTTATTCAGAGACTGCAAATACAATCGTTGCATGTAAACTTCCTTTTCTTGAAAATATTTATCCAATTGACTTTGTAAACAAATATCAAGAGAAAAAAAAATCTTTTTTGTATAGATAATTTAGCAATAAATCAACTACGAGTACAAAAGCATCGGTGGCCCGAAAGAGTGTTGATCTCTCAAGCAAAAAGCATTTGGAAGAATGCCAACTTAAATTACAAGTCTTGCTAGATTAATCCCTCTCATTAAATATTTCAAGAAACAATTTAACTGCACAAATTCCTTCAAAAATTAGTCAGTTCACTTTGTTTGAATTCACTTGAATTGTCACCGAAAATTCCCATCCTAAATAAAGGATGTTAGTAGCATAGTCAGAAGAAAAGATTGCATCCACGTTGGATTCTTCAGTTCTTTTTCTGGGTATATTAATCATCCATATTTAAATCATATAGTATGATTATACATATTCTAGTATAAAATGTTTGAATTTAAGTTTAAATCACACAAAATAAGCCGCTATTAACAGATAAAGACAATGAATAATGATTAATTTACAGGCCTGAAATGAATGGCACACCAGTAGCCGGCAACCATGAGCGGCCGGCAATAAGGCTACCAACGGTGAACTTCGAGACCACCTTTGGGCTTGTTATAACATGAAAGCCTCGCCACTTGACCCTATGTCTAGTGGAAGAACCAGGACCGTAATTCTTATACTCCCCATAAAACAAAGTGTCAAGTGCAAAATTGTTGCCTGGTGACCAAGTTGACCAGCCAAGCGGACTAACAAAGCCATCGATATAAGTTTTGAGAATCACGGTTCTTGAATACTGCTGCCACGGCCTCCCCAAGTAGGTCTTAAAATTACGAACCACTGGCTTAAGGTCATGGGCAGGCAGGACACGGGAGCTGTGGATTGAAATTGCAGTGTTTTGAAAAGGGTCATTGCGGCCTTGTGCTGTGATCACGTTGGCTTGTCCCTTCAAGGGCTTTCTTACAAAGATGATGCAATTTTGGAAGACCACAGCTGCATTGCCAAATATGAAGTCGATTGTGCCGTAAATATAACATTTTTTGTAGAATTGTCTTTGCGAGTGGACCATGAGGGTGTCTTGGTATCCTTGGAAGGCGCAGCGATAGAAGACTGAGAGATCTGAGGCTGATCGTAGAGCTACTGCTTGTCCCTTTAAAGGACCTGCTGTGTTTTGGAATGTGATGTCCCGAGCCATGAAGTGAAGTCCATCAATGCCTACAGGAAATTGGTTAATTAATTATAATACATATATTAGCTGAGGGTATATTTAACTAATGACTTAGGATAGTACTATATATTAGCGCACTGGTAACAAGAATTAGGTACATCAAAGTATGTACAATAATTGAATAGAACCATAACATATTTAGAAAAATCTACACATTTAATGCTTCTATTGGTTGGTTGTAAGTGAAAGGAATGCCTCTAAAAGATCTTTTCACATCTTATTATAACTTTTTGAACATCGGGTGTAATTACAATGTGCACACTTTACATATATATATGTCATGATTTTACTGGTGAAGTTGTATATATGCCGGTTGTATAAAATTTCTATCCTCCTAATCTAGTGCCACATCCACATGTAATTATTGCATGATCAGAAATTTTTCTTAAAAATTCATTTTTATTAATAAGTTAAAATCGAAGCAAAATTATTTTCTAAGAATTTTATTGTAGAATGAAACTCGATATATATAATATATTCTTACCCGCAGTTGCAGAGCTGTAAGTTGTGGAACCGCTTCCAACACTTCGGCCGCTTGTGATTATTGTATTTCTCATGCCTTCACCGGCCAGCATAATATTATTATTATTAAGACCAACCACAATATTCTCCCTATAAACCCCTCGCTTCACATGTATTATAAATCTCCCACTTCCACTCCTTCTTGCAGCAGCATTGATAGCAGCTTGAATGGTCCTATAGTTCCCCGAACCATCGGTTGCCACCACAAGATTTGCCCTTGCTTCTAAAGATGAGGACTCCAATAAGTTCCTTTCATGCCATGAAAGCCAACTTGGAAACCCATTTGTGTAGGTGACATTTTCACGCTTCAACAAAACCCCATTAACGGCCAAACTATTGCTGATTAGTTGAGATAAATTATTAGACATTACGGGTGTGATGAAATCGGAAACGTTTAATTCCATGTACCCTGATTGGCAAGTTCGGATATTTGTTAGGGCGGTGCTGAGCCATGTTTGTGCATCAAAATCAGTACAACTCCGGTCGGATTTCAAGCCTTGTAAGGTGCGGTTTAGTTGAAGAACGGTGTTAGCATATAGCTTTACACAGTCGGACCACGCAGCTTTCTGATGCTTGTTTTCACAATTTGTTCCGAATTCCATGACTTGCTCGTGCGCTTTATGGGCTTGCTCTATGGCTACTTGGACTATAATTTTCCGAAAATCGGACCGATGTTTGAATGTGTAACGGTGGTGGTTGCGGCTCAAGAAGTACTTGCATGGTTCAGGATGTGGGGTTTTGCTGCACCACCACGTTATGTTTGTTGCCGAGGGTCTCCTTGATAGAGCAGGATAGAAAATTGAAGACAAGGATATGAAGATAATCAGCAGGCTGATGTTCTCTTTGGCCATTTTTGTGTATTTGTTTTGCTTCTGTGAATTTGGGTTCAGGATTTTGAAGGATCATATTACTAAGAGATTTGTTTATGAAGGAGAATATTGACGAGATTGTTTGGAAAATGGACAACGACTTGGTATATAAATGCCAACTCATGGGCAAAAATTTCCATGATGCTAAGATATTCCATGTTAGCTTTGCTTCCAATTGTGTGATGATAAGTTTCCTTCTTTACGTAAAAATATTCCATGAGACATGAGATCTTTCAAAGGAAACGAGAGCAAAAAACTACAAAATATCATGATTTTGAAGAAATGTCTCACAATACTATGCATAATTAATTCATCAGAGTATTAATCAAATTATAACTTTTGTCAATGGATTGATTGGCAACTCAGCAAGTTTATAAATTTTCTTTCAGGAATTTAAATATGTCACGCCATTTTCAATCGAGACTTTAATCGTCTAATGAATGTATATTATATCATCGCGAGCCTTTTTTTTCCACGTTGAATAATATTCTAGGTTTTGTTAATGCATTAATTTGATTAATCATTGTTTTAAAAATCCACTGAAATCTGCATGTGCCTGACATTACGATATCAAATAGCTCGATATTCTTTTTGGAAGGTAATTTAGTCTTTTTGTAATAGATAAATTTAATAGTTGAAAAATGATTCTGGCAGATATTATTCATAAAGGAAGATTGTAAATTCGCCAAACAAGAAGGGGATTTTTGGCCCTTTTCCTAATTATGTACTCGAATAGAATTTGACAAGTTGCTTAACGTTTTATATATGACTTGGACTTTGGTAAAATTGCTAGCGTTGCTTGCGGTTGTCATTATCAAGCTAAGCAAATGGTTGAGTAGACTTTATAATACAGACCAATCATATATCATGTTCTACACACATGAAACCGTGGACGAAATAATTGTTTTTTGTATTTGTTGAGTAAATTAGTGCTCACTTGAGCAGAAAGTAAGAATCCCTTGAAAGGAAGAAGCCATGTTCTTTTAACATACTATCTCCAGACAACACCTAAAGTCACAGGAATCCATGTGCATTTTAGTTTGTATTACACGCTTGCCATTTCTCTTATTGTTCAGTAATGAAATTTCACCCCCAGACTAAATATATAAATAAATAAATAAAGCGAGAAAGCAGCTGAATGGTGATCTCTTAATCTAAGTGTGAATACTTTGGTTCTTTTCAGATTACAGCTTCAGGTAAGCAATTTTCAACCGCAAAACTTGGGAGAAAAGATTTCTTAATCTTTGCCAGTTGACTTGTCTCAAAATGTTTTTACCCTTTAGGTTTCTCTTTCAAATTACTTATTACATACCTAATGTGTGAATTTTACTGCTTAAGGATAAATGTAACATCTTAACATACCAAACCTTTTGTTTTCCAACAATCGGACTTGTAGAGCGCTGTAAATTAAATAACTCTACAAGGATAAACTTCAAGCGTTTTAAAAGTTATATAGTGATATTTTTCAGTATATATACGTTGCCCACAGAAATTTAACTAGCTGGTTTTTAGGTAAATTTCTTTACTAGCCATCTGTATTTAAATTTTAGAAGGACTAAAACGTCAATTTGGATTTTACCTACTAAAATTCTAGTTAGGCAATACAAGAGAGGGGTGAATTGAGTTTTAAAAAAAATTCTTCAACAACTATAACACCCAAATTTCTATTATTTTATTTTGTTTTAATAGAATTTATAAATGGCATTATTGCCCTTATAAATAGGGTTATTCATGGGGTAATTTTTTTGAAAAAAGCTTTTTTTTTCCTAAAATTAATAGGGTTTCTCGAGACTCCCTATAAATTCATACTTTTCCCTCTTCCCTAACTCTAAGTACACAACGTTTTTCTTCTTTTTCTTTGCTACTCATTACACTCTTAATCATACCTTGGCATTCATATATATCTTTGTTTAGGAGAGAATCATAACAGTTGGGTTTGGAGGTGTTTGAGGCTCTTAGAGGCTTAGAGATATGTTAGTTCAAATTCTTTTATCGAGATAAGTAACTTTATTCCTAATGTACTGGATATGTATAATTATTATAAGTGTTTTTATACTACTTACAAGATTAATTGGTTTTCATAACAAATTAAATTAGTTTATGTAAATGTTTTCAAATCTGAAAAATCATTTTATTATTATTCTTTTTAACAAAATATTTTATAAATGCTTTTAAATATATAAATTATTTTGTTACATGACTACCTTTTATGGTTTTGTCTATAAAATATTTTGCAAGTCTAAATTATTGTTATGGACTTTTATTAATCAAATACGATTTTTTTGTGCCTATGTACGATTTAAATTATTTATAATTGTATAGGAGCCATCTTTTGAGGGTCAGAGCGCTGCAAAGTGCCACATATAGTGTAAAGTGCCACGTATAAGTTATTACATATGAAAAATTGATTTGAATGCTTGGCTCATTCTCCATAATTATTCTAATTCTGATTCCGATTGTATTATATGATATATATACTCTGGACTAGTACTAAGTTTCTATTCTAATTGTGTACATGATATTCTGATTTTGATTTTGATTATGTTTCTGGTCGAATCACCGAGATTACATGCGACACTATGTGACATGAGCTAACTTTTTGTTTTACGTGTATTGTTATATGATTTGCTTTTATATGTTACTATACGCTTTTGATAATATGAATTACTATGAATTTCTGTCATCTTATCGTGATATACTGTTTTATGAAATTTATAAATTATAATATGTGTTTTAATAAAAAAAAGTGCTTGCAATATTGAATGATTTCACTTATCGAGTTAACGGCTCACCCTTCGTTATTACTTTTTACAAATTAAGTTCCTTATTAAGAGGTGTGCTTATCAATGGAGTTAAATATTTCATTTCCTTTTGCTAATTGAATAAGAGAATGATAGACTCATGTTTTTTTTTAGTTTATTTATTATATGAACTTGTAATTTGGGAGTTTTGAGACTTTTGTATATTTATATCTTTGAGAGATATTATTTAGTATTACACATATGGATTTGTGGATTTTTATTTAAAAAAATATTTGAGGTATTTCAATTTGAAATTTATGTGTAAGGATTATGATTGGTAAGTAATCTTCTTCATCACGTGCATTGCACATGTTAGATTTGGGGTGTTACGTAATATTTTAAGCAAATCCCATATCAGTAAAGCACGAGAGAGATACTGTATTTATGAGGGGTGATCCACACCTTAATTAGCAAGACGTATTTTAGAGTTTATAGGCGCCTCAAAAAAAAAAATCGTTCAGGCTTTGTTAAGGCCCAAAGCAGATAATATCTTACCAAGTCTGGATTGGGTCATGATAGATGGTATCAGAGCAGCTCAGCTTGTCCTCTTGAGTGATGGTGGGGCAAACTTTAGCAAGGAAATTGAGTCCCTAAGGGGGTGTATGTAACACCTTAAACGAATTTCATATTGGTAAAGCACGAGAGAGATACTAGGTTTATAAGGGATGATCTACACCTTAATTGGCAAATTGCGTTTTGGGGTGTTTGGGCGCCCCAGAAACAAAACTGTGTAAATATTGTTAAGGCCCAAAGTGGACAATATCTCATCAAGTCTGGATTGGATCATGACAATAACAATTTCATAATTTAATATCAACAATTACCACAACCAATAATAGTAATAATTTCAACAAGAAGTAAATTTAAAGGGTTAAGGATAGCAAAAATGAGCACGACAATTTTATGTGGTTCGGGAACCCGCCTATGTTCATGCCTCCAAGCAAACCAAACATAAAGATTTCATTAACTAAGCCTTACAAACCAATCAAGAAGTTTACAATTGATTTATAAGTGTTAATAAACCTTTACAATTCGAGATTATTGCACACTTATTTTCTCAAGTGTTTCCCACACTTATAATCACTCAATTTTTAATATTGAAATGAAAATTACAAAAATCTCACTCCTCACAAGAGTATATTGTTAACATGAAAATGTTAATTAATATTAATTTTGATAATAACAAACTTTAAATGATTTTTTTATAAAAATATTGAAGTTATTTCTTAACAAATGTTAGTAATAAAAACTATTCCATTCATGTTTTAAAAGATGGTTTTCAAATTGGAAAATGATGCTTTGCGAAAACTGGTTTAAAATATGTTTCTGGCAGAAAACGGTGAGCCGTTAATTTATAAACGGTTAACCGATTACGACCAGAGAGCAAAGGTTTGTCTAGACTTTAACCGATTAGTGAAAAACGGAAATTAAGAGCTTACTGGACACTAACGGTGAACCGTTTATTTACAAACGGTTAACCGATAACATCCAGAGATTAATGTCACCCAAAGCCTTAACCGTTTACTTAAACGGATAACCGTTGCTCTTTTTGCAGGTCACTGGACACTAACAGTGAACCGTTTAGTTATAAACGGTTAACCGATAACGTCCAAAGAGTAATGTCACCCAAAGTCTTGGCCGTTTACTTAAACGGATAACCGTTGCTCTTTTTGGGGGTTACTGTACATTAACGGTGAACCGTTTATTTGCAAACGGTTAACCGATAACGTCCAGAGAGTCATCTCATGCAAAGCCTTAGCCGATTACTTGAAACGGATAACCGGTATTCATTTTCAGGTCACTGGACGTTAACGGCGAAAGGGTAACCTAAAAACGGCAAACCGTTTATTTGAATTTTGTCTTAACGGTAACTTTGACCAGCACAAACGATTAACCGTTAACAACTAACGGTGAACTGTTTTCAGGCAGACAACTAATAACGGCTAGTTTTGCAGCTCTACTTATAAATAAGCTCATTTAAATTCAAATGAGATTGATCACAACACAACCATTGAGCATATACACGATTTTGCAATTTTCAAAGAGCTTTAAACATATTCTTACCCCATCAATTCACACTTTGAGCAATTGACTTGTAATCTTATACATAGTGTGAGAGGGAAACGTTTTGTAATATTTCATTCTGAGGGATTGTGAGTGTTGGGATACACTTGTGTTAAGAGATTGTGGATAATCTCTTGTTGTAAAGGTTATTGACACCTTGAAAGTCAAGTATAAGAAATTGAAGCCTTGAAGGCTTGATTAGTGGAATCCTCAAGCCCGGAAAGCTTGGAGGAGTGGACGTAGGTGGGTTGGCCGAACCATGTAAACATCATTGTGTTTGATTCTCTTTTCCCTTATCTTTTTACTTCGTGATCAATTTATTTATAATTGTTTTTAATTTTTTTTTTTTAGATTTGCTTAATAATTTAATTTTAGTGTGATTTGTTATAAAAACTCAATTCACCCCCCTCTTGGGTTGTCTAGATAGTATTTCATATATAAGCAAATAATAGCTCAATAATAAATTAATGTTTATAAATAAGCTAATAAAAGCTCAAGATGATTTGTATGAACAAGTTTAAGCTTGATAAAGATTTAAAAAAACTCGCTTGAAAAAGTTTGATTTGGCTTTGTTTAGTTTTAATAAAAAGATAGTTGTTATTCACTTTTTGGGAGTTATCGGATCACCACTAATTTTGAAACAGATCACCGTTTGGCTTATGCGATAAGTTACCATTATGAAACAATTTGAAAATTCGTTCGCCTATGAGTTATCAGTTTACTATTCAATTCCAGAGACTCCTTTACTTGAAGTTGCCTTGCTACTTGTGAGTAAATGGTTTCCCGTTTGGTTCCAGAAAGCTCCTAGAATATTATCAGATAGTTGCTAATTTTCTAAATTTATAATTTGGCCTCAAAACTTTATAGAATTATATTACTGTCCAAAATGTTATAGAACTTTTCAAATAGGTCTATTTCATAGTTTCAAATAATACTTGTTTAGTTCAAAGTTCTCAAAAAAATTTCAACTTAGTCCATAAAAATGAAAATAATCAATTTAATAAAATCATTTTTCCTTTAAGTATAGAACCTTTATATTATGAAAATAATAATTTATTTAAAATTTCATGAAAAATAATTTGAGCTTTTAAATGTGTAATCATAAATACATTTAATCATACTAGCTTTACAAAAAAATGTAACAAGAGAAATCATTTTAGCTAGTATCTTTGATGCTTGTTCTTGACCTGGTTTGCTTTTTATCTTTGTCCATTGAATGTCTTGAACTTGATCTCACATGTATAATTTTTGTCCTTCAAAAACTAGTGAGATTTGAAACATATACGTATACATATATATAGTACATCCCCCCCCCATATACTATTAACACATTGTTTGTTATCATGAAAATTAAAGTCCATATAAATTGTTTAGGCCTAACACATACCCCTATAAAAAAAAAAAGAGGATTTTTATCATTTTTTTCCCTTATAACATCTACTCTATTCATTACGCTCAAAAGTTTTGGCAGAAATTAGTTGCACAATAATTAATATCGATTATGATGCCAACTTAATTTGTTTTTCGAATTTTTAATTATATGCTAGGTTGGGCAATTATGTAATAAAAGAAAAAGAAAAGGGCATCGCATGGAAAAAAATACTGATAATCATAGTTATATTTAATTAGATCAATTATAATTGATTAAGGACAAAATTAAATCAATCATAAATGTTTAATTACTTAACTGGACCTACTAAAACTTCAAAACTTATCATGACCAAGTTACTAACTGGCAGCTGCTGGAAATTTTAGTTAGTTGATTATATTTTTAAAATTTAAAGGGCAGTCTAATTGACTTAACGTTTGCAGTAAAAACAAGAGGTGACGGGTTTAAGTTCAACGAGATAGATTTAAGTTGAGAGTGGGAAAGGGCGAGGTGCAATAGAAAAGCAATTAATAACATGAAGAATTTGTTTAAACCAATATAAACATGGACTATCGGAACTATATTAACAATTTACAATAATAATCACTGCACATGGGGAAAAACCACTTTCCTTTATTTTAAAGAAATACCCCGATGCCCTTGTGATGATTGAATATTGAATTAATTGGACATTCTTAGGCCATATTGAATGGGTTCTAAAATTTCAGTCCGAGTGCCCGACCCAAATTATTTTTATTTTTATTTAATTTTTTTTGAAAATGACCCAACTCATTTTCTTTTAAATTTCAAAAGTTTTGAAGCACTTGGTATTACCATGACGTTAAGGTGGTAATACCAAGTGCTTAATAATTCATACAAGTCTAAGCAATTTCAATTTTCGAATGAATTGCTTAGCTAAAATACTAATTTTTTTTTAAAAAAATAGATTTATTACAATTTGACATATATTTTAATAAATTATCTTATTAAAACCTATTTATTTGTAATAATATGTGGATAAAAACATTCATTAACTTCATATTAGCTTTTTAGAGTAACAGGTTTAGAAACCCATAATTGTTTTCTTCAGTTACAATTTTACAATAATAAATTTAATGCTATCATCATATTGGCGGTTACAAGTTTTTTTAATGCACCATCAATATTTTTAATCATTTAGGTTAAGTATATTTTTGAGTTCCAAATAATAAAATAGAATAGAAGAAAACTGCCAATATCCACAGCCACTCGTGTAGAGATGGACTCTGCGGCTTTAGGACAATGCCATTTAATTTGCATGCCTCTTCCAGTCTTCCTGCTTAATTAAGGTTTGGTTTTGTTTTCCGTAATCCATATTTGACTTCATATCCATGTTTTTTTTAATATTTCATACCTTTTTGCTACATGTTTTATATTTGTTAGAATGGCTCTTTGTCCATATTTTTTAAGGGTTGGGTGTTCCTTCTTTCCAATGTTATGCTTGTTTTTTGATTCAAAATTTTCAACAATGGAGTGAACATGAATAATAACAATAATACAATAATATCTGGACTATCCCACTTGTGATATTAGCATATGATATGTGAGATTGGACTAAAATTTTAATATATCAAATGCCATTAGCCAATTTTAATTACCACTCACAAATTGCAAACAAACCCTAAGTTAGGTGAAAAAGTAAATTTTGCTTAGAATTTGGAAAGATACTGTTGCTTGAGCACGAGTGCAAGGGATATCCCCGAAAGCTTTAACAACAAAGTTAATTCAGTTGCATTCCGCAATCGCTATCTTCACTATCTTCAATCAATCCTCGGAGTCAGCTGACCCACGTAAAGGTAACCAACTTTTTTCAGTTGCCACTTTCCCCCACTTTTATTTTGGGCTCTCATATCATATCTCGTTAGATTTTTTTTTTCTTTCGTCTCTTTACACAACAACTTAATTATCACTATTAAAACGTTTAAAGTGGAAAAGTTGTGAGGTTACGTACGTACCCATCAATGCCTGAACAAGCATTCCTTATTTCCTTCCACTTTAGAAACAAGGATTTTAATGCTTTTTTCTTTTTTCTTTTTTTAAGTTAATAAGATAACTTACACGAGTATTGCTCTTCATCCAAATACAGTGAAACTACCATTCACCGGCGGCTCTCCGAGTGCAAGCCACCATTTGTGTAAATGCAACTCCCTCTCAATTGTGAAACAAAAAGGGTTCTTCTAGTATTTGATTTCTTTACTCATACGTGCACCTTCATTTTGTGTACATATATATAGATCCTCGATTCAATGGTAGTTTCAACAGGAGAAAGAAAAAGAGACGTGTGAATTATACTTTGATGGAGAGATGAAGACGACGAGTTTGTTAGTGGTAGTGGGGATGATGGCAATGGTGGCGGCGGTGGCGTCACATGATTATGGAGATGCATTAGCGAAGAGCATTTTGTTCTTTGAAGGCCAAAGGTCGGGGAAATTGCCTCCTAACCAGAGGATGACTTGGAGGAAAGATTCTGCTCTTGAAGATGGCTTTCAGATTGGGGTAAGTCTCCCTATCTCCTGTCTGTTTTGTTACTGCTTTTAATTCCTATCTATACTTGGTGGCCCCCCTAGTATCCCATATAATTTTTAATATTATACACTACTGTATATTTACATCAGAAATCTGTAAGGAAAATGAGTATGTTACCAATTGTAAGAGAAAAAGTTAGGTGGCAGGTTTTAATTGGATTTTCTAATATTGTGCCCCGTGTTTCAAATGTTACATGTGATGGTAGTTAGAGGTAGAGTACCATTGGCATCAAAGTCGAATACTAATTCTTATTATAATATACAATTAGCTAGACAGAAAAAGGCTCCGAGTCCAAGATGATGCAAGACACTAAATTAGTTTAATAATTGTCCTCAGGTTGATTTGACCGGTGGATATTATGATGCCGGTGACAATGTTAAATTTAACTTTCCGATGGCATTTTCAACAACTATGCTGGCGTGGAGCGTGTTAGAATTTGGAAAATCCATGGAGTCAGACCTGCAACATGCACTAGACGCCATTCGATGGGCAACTGATTACTTTTTAAAAGCCACTAGTATTCCTGGCATTGTTTATGCTCAAGTTGGCGAGCCTCATGGTGACCATGATTGCTGGGAGAGACCTGAAGACATGGACACGGCCAGAACCCCTTACGCTGTCAGCAAACAGTTTCCAGGATCTGAAGTCTCAGCTGAGATAGCTGCTGCTCTTGCCGCTTCTTCCATTGTGTTTAGATCAACTGATTCCACATATGCTGTTAAGCTTCTCAACAGAGCCAAAACGGTAGGTTTAATTAATTTATTAGTCCTCTCTTAACAAAAACTATTTTGTATATCAGAGGTAACACAGCCAATTAGAATTAGTATTCTCATTTTTATTTTTCGTATGGATAGGTTTTTGTCTTTGCAGATAGGCACCGGGGATCCTACAATGATTATCTGGGAAAATGGGTGTGTCCCTTTTACTGTGATTTTAGTGGCTATGAGGTAAGTCTGTGTAATGCTTAATTAAAAAAAACTTCTCTTCATCCACGATAACAAATAAAGATTTACATATTTGTATCATAGGATGAATTGGTATGGGGAGCGGCATGGCTATACAGGGCAACTAAGGCACCTAATTACTGGAATTATGTTGTGGAGAACATATACAACCTAGGATCCGGAAGAAAAATTACAAATGGTGTCTCATCTAGTGGTGGTAGTGTCACGGAATTCGGATGGGACAACAAGAATGCTGGCATTAATGTACTTGTCTCCAGGGTAAGTATTTTCACTTCTAAACTCATCAAAACAGGACACTTTGTGCTCAGTCTCGATATTTGTTTCTTGTTATGTTGGCAGTTTATTAATACAATAAACTCAAATTCCTCCAATCCCTTCATTCCGAAAGCAGACACATTTGTGTGCTCTCTGTTGCCTGAATCACCTACAAAATCAGTCTCATACTCGCCCGGTAATTTTCCAAATTTTGCTAGCATCGATCCATTGTTCTTATAGAATATGAGTTTCCTCCGTTGATTTTTCTTGTCTTGTTTTCGGAAATTCACATTAGGTGGCCTTCTGTTCAAACCGGGAGGAAGTAATTTACAGCATGCAACAACTTTATCCTTTCTCCTCGTTGTTTACAGTCGCTATTTAAAACAAGCTAACAGAGATATACACTGTGGCAATGTTGTTGTCAATCGGGCTAGGCTCGTACAAGTTGCCAAAGGCCAGGTATACATTCTTACTTGAACAACAAGTAATGTAATGGTTTGCTCAGAGGCTTAAATTTGCTTTTGGAAATTGATATGCAGGTGGATTATATACTTGGAAGCAACCCATTGAACATGTCATACATGGTTGGATATGGCAAAAACTTTCCTCAAAGAATACATCACCGCAGCTCGTCTTTGCCTTCCGTTGCTCAACATCCAGGGAAGATAGGCTGTCAAGACGGAACCGCGTATTATGACAGCAAGAATTCAAATCCCAACGAGCTAACTGGGGCTGTTGTTGGAGGACCTGACGCCAATGACTCGTATGCTGATTCTCGATCTGATTTTGTACATTCTGAGCCTACCACTTACATCAATGCTCCTCTTGTTGGCCTTTTGGCTTACTTCAAATCAAATTCAAGGTGTTTTTAGTCTTAGAGACTAATTTTATATGATTGATTTTAGTAGCACAAAAATTGTAAAGTTACAATTAGAGTGTAGAAGCAAAAGAAATTCGTTAGTGACAATCAAATTTGATGATCTCAGCGATTGTTCAGCTAGGAATACGAAATCTTTACATTCTTTTCAGTTGACCTCACATTGTGTGGCCGAATCTTTCATCTTTGCAATTAACTCCACTCTCACCATTCATGGGTCTACAAAGATATTCAGCGGGGTTCAGAAACTACTCTAGGCGTATTTATTGTGCTATCTCTTAAGCCCACTAAGCCCAGTCCAGAATTAGTGTATTCCACGGCATGTTAGGGTTTTGCATTTTCTTTCTGTTTTTATTTATCTATTTATTTTTGGTTTAGTATTTTTTTTAAGCTTTACGTAGAAAAAAAAAGAAAAAATTGAATTATGGTGAAGAAATGAAGAATTAACAATAAGAGAGTATAATATCCAAATAAAAGTGAAACTACATTCAACAACAGCCCCGACATTGCTTATTTGGCTTTTGAGTTGATGCATATCTCTCTATATAAAAAGAAAAGTTGGGGCTTTTTAGAACCGTATATATATCGTATTTACATCTTTTAAACATTGATCATCATGGGGGTGGGTGTGTTTGTGTGTGTGGGGGGGGGGGGGGGGGGAGAGAGTGATTGTCAGAAATTTTTTGCGAGTACATGTATTTTTAGTTTAATTGTGAATTCAAAATCTGTAACATGTACCTAAGTGTAAAGGAATGTAAAAATTTTATATTGCCTTGTTAGAAATGAGGTATATATAATAAGTCATTTACTACATAGTATGATTTCTTTTGAGTGGATCTAAAATAAAAATAATGGGGGCTCAAATCCAACGTCTGACAAATCATATTGTATAAGAGATAGATTAGTGGTTCAAAGATAATTGTCTATTTTTATTTTGATAAATTACCTCATTCTATCAAGATTAGATAAATAAAATAATACTAAGATGAATATAAAGAGATAGGTGACAACATTTTATGAAATGAGAAAAATGGACTAGATATTAAACTAAATATTTCACCTTATATTTTCTCAACCATCAGAATAAAGTGAAAGTTTTTAATGTGTTTAATAATAATATTAGGTAAAATGTAAAAACAAGTAACGAATTCAAAGCATGTGACTTGTTGATTCCACCTAAATGATAATTTCTCAAAAAAGTGAAATAAAGTGAAAGGAGGTTCTATTTGGGATTGTTGTTGGATAATTGTAATTTAAAAGTTACATAATTAAAGTGTTTGATAAACATTAGCTGCTATAATTGGTAAATTGAGTTAATTTAATTTTATTCTTGTATGATAAAACATTTATTATATATTTACTAATTTTGTCAAAATTATTGTTTAAAAATATATTTATTATATACTATTAATTTTTATTTTATAATTACAACTTTTTTTTCCACAATAGTTATACTTTTTAAGATACAACACCTCAATATTGAACAAGCCTAGAGTGATATAATTCCTGCAAAACCAGTTAATATTGGTTAAATGTGGTGTCAAGAAGGCATACTTTGCTTCTTAGATAAAACATGGGCAATAAATTAAAGCATGTGACTTGTAGAAGGTTACGTATAATTTTTGTCTCTTTAGTTTCCTAAGAACGTGAAGAGTTGGGCAAATTAGAGACCGAGTGATGGTGGCATTGAAGTTAAATTTACGTACGTATATGACACTATACAGCTATTATATTGCATCGCGCTAGAAGCTTTTCTAGCTCACGCCTAATGCCTTACGTATCTTTTTTATTTGAAAAAAAAAGTTTATACACCTTTTAAATTAAAAAAATGAATTGATTAATCATCTAAGCTACTTTGTTTCTATGGTAGAATATTTGCCTTTTTCCCTTCCACTTGGTGGACATAAAAATCCAATAATGTTTTGCTGGAAAAGCAAAGAATAAAAAATGATTGTTGATCGCTCTAATTGTTAAAATCCTGAATTCTCCTTCTTTTATTCTATATTGAGTATTAATATACTTATAAGAGCTAATGATAAATGAATAAAATCATAATAAAAAAGCAATAAATTTTTTGTCTTTTAATTAATTTTGAAGGTTTTTAGGAAAATAAAGATCTAAAATCACTAAAGAAAAAAATTCATGAAAAGATGATTTTTTTAATTTTTTAAAATTTCTTTATAATTTTCCTACTGATAAAATTAAAATTTAAAAATTTACCCAAATTAATTAATAGGTGGATCAAATCATCTTAGGATCTTGGATCTTAACTACTAGTCCAGACGACTCTTAAACCCCAAGAATTCTTTTTTTTTTTTTAATATCAAAGAGTGGGACTTGGCACTCCATCAAAATTCTCATAATTTAAACCTCATTTTTTTATAATATTTTATTAAATGACGAAAATACCTTATTTCCAAATAAACATTCTTTTTCATTTGTAAATATTTAAAATTTTCTCTCTTTAAAATCTAAAAAATATAAATAATCAATATGAATAAAGAAAAAAAACAAAGATTTTTTTTTAATTAGTTGCGAAACCAAAATGAATTTAGTAAAAATGATAACCATCTAATATTCAGAACTTGTAAATGAAAATAAGTAACGCTTAATAGGTTGTGGCCACAGTATTTTGTTTCCGTGAAGCACCTATGATGCATTTCATGCACAATGTGTGCGTCTTATTCCTTCTCTTACCAAAAGCTTCATGATCCTTTTCCATTTCTTCTGCTATTTCAAAAGTGAAAAAAAAAATTGAGATCTGAGCTACTTAGGAAAGAACAAATTGGATTTAAAATTGAAAAAAAATGAAAAATCATGAGAGGGAGAGAAAAAAAAAAATTGGGTTAATTGTTTTTGCATGTCTTTAAATGTAATTGCAATACCAAAGGGTTTTATGATATTAATAAAGGGATGCCAACAATTCAACACTATATGCAATTCAATCAAAATAAAAAATAAATGAAGTCCACTTAAACGTACGCTCAACCCAACATAAAGGTCAATACAATTGGAGTCTATTGAAGCTCAATATAACAATAAATCCCTACAACCATTGAGGAGATTCAAATGCTCTACCTTAGAGTTGAAGAAAGGAGGTGTTGACCAACCAAACTAAATAATTATTGGCTTAAACACAAGATTTTTTTTTTAAAAAAAAGGCTTGTAAGATAAACAACCCTATAGGAGAAGTAAAAATGAAGATTTTATTATTCAAAATTATGAAATGAATGAGATTACACACAGTAAACTAATTGAAATACTACTCAAAATAAAGCAAATAACCTTTTATTCCAATTGGATTAAAATACTAAAATTCACTATAGCTCAAACATTAAAAATAAATTAAGATAAATACTATTAAAATTAAAAAAAAAACTGAAACAAAACAAAATAATTATTCTAGACTTCTAATACTTGTCTTTCTTTAAGAAAAGAGAACCTTATTTGCCAAATTAACATGATAAATTCTACTCTTATAATATATGTAGGAGAATCTAATCCTCAATCTCAAGAAAAAGGTGATATGTATCAGCCACTATCGCAAAAAAGAAAAATCTTTTAGTCTTCGAATTCTTAAGATGTACCTTCATTTTGGAACGATGAATACTATAAATATCTTAGTTACATTAAGTAGCTTCAACTTGTTAGGAAATTGGTGGTGAAAGCAGACACGCAGCTAAAGTAAAATTGTAATAAAATAAAGAATAAGTGTAAAAGAGAATACCAGAAATTACGTGGTTCGACTTTTTGCCTACGTCCACGGGCGAAAACATAAGGAAATATTTTACTAGTGAAAAGGAGTTACAAGTATTGTGGTATTTTGGCTCACTTCCCAAAACTCCAATACACCCAAACTTTCAGAACACTAGAACAAGAGCTTATAACTCTCTAACGCTCCAATTCTCTCAAATGGAATTTGATCTCAAAAATTGGATACAAATGAATGAGGAATCGCTCCCTTTTTATAGCCAAAATCATGGCATTAAAATATTATTTTTTCTTTCTCTTTTCTTGCCAAAATCGTGTTCAATTTTTCTTCTTTCAAACTTTCAAACTTTGACAATTTTGTTGCATGCCGTTTTTGCATTTAAACCATCTAGAAGGCTGCTGCCAATAGCCTTCTAGATGCTCCAGTGTTCACATTCTCCCACTTGGAGAGTAGATTGAAAATCAATTAATCTCCACACCATCCTTTCTGTTTCGCCATAATCATGTTGCCTACGTTGCTGCTAGGCCACAAGAGGATCTACTCCAGATAAACTTGTCAGTATTTATCGGCTTGGTCAAAACATCTGCTAGGTTCTCCTTCGTATGGATTTTCTGTAAATCCACGCTTCCGTCTTCCACTACTTCTCGAACGAAGTGATATTGAACTCCTATGTGCTTTGTCCTGGAATGAAAGGCTGGATTCCTTGCAATGTGCAAGGCACTCTGACTGTCAAAAACACAGAAATTTTCTGTTGTTTGTGCCCGAGCTCCTCCAATAACCTTTGTATCCAAATAGCTTCCTTGCAAGCTTGTGTAGCCGCCATATATTCTGTTTCTGTTGTAGATAAAGCCACAACGGTCTGCAGTTTCGAAACCCAGCTTACAGCTGCTCCCGCAAGTGTAAACACATAACCAGTAGTGGATTTCCTTTTATCAAGGTCTCCTGCAAAATCTGAACCCACATAACCCCTGACAGTAAATTCTGATCCTCCATAACATAATGCAACATCTGAGGTTCCTCTAATGTATCTCAGAATCCTCTTCACAGCTATCCAATGCTCTCCACCAGGATTCGCCATGTATCGACTGACTGCTCCCACTGCTTGTGCAATATCCGGTCTAGTACATATCATAGCGAACATTAAACTTCCCACTGCTGATGCATACGGTACTCGAGACATCTCCTTCCTCTCCGCTTCATTGCTAGGACACATACTTGAGGATAATTTGAAATTAACAGGAAGTGGGGTAGAAATTGACTTACAATCTTGCATGTTGAAGCGTCGCAAGATTTTCTTTAAGTAATTCTTCTGTGAAAGCCAAATCTTCCTGTTATTTTTGTCTCGGTGAATTTGCATCCCTAAAATCTTGTTTGCTGGTCCCAAGTCCTTCATTTCAAACTCCCTAGCCAATTGTGCCTTCAATTCTTGGATTTGAACTTTGTTGGGGCCTGCTACCAACATGTCATCCACATACAACAACAAAATAATGAAATCATTATTTCCAAACCTCTTGTAATATGCACAATGGTCTGAACTGAGTCTGTTGTATCCAAGGCTTATAATGAAGGAATCAAATCTCTTATACCAACACCTCGGCGCCTGTTTGAGACCGTATAGAGATTTGTTCAACCTGCAAACCAAGTTCTCCTTTCCTGTTTCTGCAAAACCTTCTGGTTGGAGCATATAAATTTCTTCTTCAAGTTCTCCATGAAGAAATGCAGTTTTCACATCTAACTGCTCTAAATGTAGGTCAAATGTAGCACACACTGCCAAGACTACTCTGACTGTTGTGAGTCGAACCACCGGAGAAAATATCTCGTTGAAGTCAATACCCTCTTTCTGAGCATATCCTTTTACCACCAATCTCGCACGATACCGCTCCACTTGGTCATTGCCATCACGTTTGATCTTGTAGACCCATTTGTTTCCAATGGCTTTTCTTCCACGTGGTAGTGGTACAAGTTCCCATGTCTTATTCTTGTGTAGAGCTTCAATTTCTTCCTGCATTGCTGTCATCCACAAAGCAACATCTGGGCTGTCTAAAGCTTCATGGAAAGTTGAAGGCTCTCCATCCTCTGTTAGAAGACAGTATGCAACATTGATCTCTGTGACATACTCCGAGTGCCACATTGGCGGTCGTCTCTCACGAGTTGACCGACGAACTTCTGGAGCCTCGGACTCGACTGGTTCTTGTCCCTCGTGCTCTGGTGCTGCTTCAGAAGAATCTGAATCTTCTAGATTATTTTCCACATATACCGGTACAGTCTCTGACTTTTCTTTTACAGTGCTATCATCCTCATCTTTCCTTTGCAGTTGATCTTCTAAAAAGATAACATCTCTGCTGATGACGATCTTGTGGGCAGTGGGGTCCCACAGACGATACCCCTTTACTCCATCAGCATACCCCAAGAAGATACATCTTCTAGATTTTGGATCCAGCTTTGTTCTTTCTTGAGCGTTGTACATCACGTACACATGACATCCAAATGCATGAAGGTAGGAATAATCAGCTGGCTTTCCAGTCCACATCTCCATCGCCGTCTTCAACCCAATAGCTGTAGATGGCGACCGATTTACTATATAACAGGCAGTTTTGGCCGCTTCTGCCCAAAATGAATTAGGTAGACCAGCAGTCTTCAACATAGCTCTTATTCTTTCTGTAAGAGTTCTGTTCATCCGCTCTGCCACTCCATTTTGTTGAGGAGTGTATGCCACCGTGAACTGTCTCTGAATACCTTCTTGCTTACAGAAAGCAAGAAACTCGCCGTCTGTATATTCTCCACCATTATCTGTCCTCAAGCACTTGATCTTTTTACCAGATTCAAGTTCCACCCGCGCTTTGTATTCTTTAAACACTAGAAATACATCTGACTTTTTCTTAATTGGATACACCCAACATCTTCTGGAATGGATACGTGAACAGTACCGTATTTGTGAACAGTACCGTATACGTGAATAGTACCGTATACGTGAATAGTACCGTATACGTAAATATCTTGGATTCGATCTTTGTTGGGGCTGTTGTGTGTTAGAAAGTGCATATTTATAAAGGAGAAAATCGTTATTTTATATATCAAGTCTTACTAACAACCCTTACTTTTATGTGTTTAAGTTTCTTGTAATTTAATTATGTATGTTTTATTTTAATTGAGTATTTTATGTATTTTAGAGTATCATAGTCATTTCACAATAAACGAGAGATCAGATGGAAAAACGAACATCATTTTTGAACTCAGGACGGTCGAAAACCTTAGGAGGAGTATAAAAGGATAAATGCAATTGTTCACATATACAGTACTATTCACATGTACGGGTACTATCTACGTTACTGTTCACGACACTGTTTATATGTACGGATCGATGACGTGGCATTGACCGATGAGGTGTCATGATCCTATTGGGCTAAAATTCTTATGTACTGTTTATGGTGACGTAGCAGCATATTAGTGGACCAAAAAAACTGCGCGTACAGTACATGCAACACAGGGGATTATTTATTGTGCAAATAGTGGCTGAACCGAGTTACTGTGCAAATAGTAGCTGACTGTTGACTTTACTGTTAACTGATGACGTGGCGAAATCCTGAGCGTCCAAATTGTTTTTAATCCGATGGCCATGATTTACTCGATGTATCTATAAAAATGGGGCCTTCCCCCCCTATTTTGGCACCTCTGAATCTGTTTTTGGGATCCATTTTCTGTAATTCTCTCTCTATCTTGTATTTTCTACGTATTTTATTAAATTCCCATTTTACCCCTAGTTCAACTATGAGTGGCTAATTTTCTTTCAAGCTTGGGTTGAAGGTGAAGTTTCAACATGTGTCACAGGCTTAATTTGGTAAATTTATTTTCTCTTCCCCTCTAATTTTTGTGGATGTTTTGACTTCTCGTCGACAAATAATACTAATTTTGTCTAGTACTACCCTGGTTTCACCAGCTCCCTAGTATAAGGTTATTATTATTTGGCACGATAAGCCCTTAGCACCATATTTATTAGAGCGTGGTTCATGAGGTGTGGATTCCCCTCTCATGATTTAATTGATATTAATATGGAATATTTAGCTCATGATGCATGTTGATACGGATCCAGATACCTAGGTACGTCATCTCAATATATTTATGTTCAATTTGTTCTTGCCATTTAAATTCCAATTTTAGAATTTATTCTCGCCATTTCAATTCCAAGTTTAGGATAGTCAAATTCATTTTCATCAATTCAACCACCCATTTACAGAATTAATTCTATACACAACTAAAATCCACCTCCTCGTGGGATCGACACTCGTCACCATTAATTTATACTACAACAGATTCGTGCGCTTGCGAGTTCAATAAAATTTGCACAACAGGGGCCTACTACCAACATGTCATCCACATACAACAGCAAAATAATGAAATCATTATCTTCAAACCTCTTGTAATATACACAATGGTCTGAACTGAGTCTGTTGTATCCAAGGCTCATAATGAAGGAATCAAATCTCTTATACCAACACCTCGGCACCTGTTTGTGACCGTATAGAGATTTGTTCAACCTGCAAACCAAATTCTCCTTTCCTGTTTCTGCAAAACCTTTTGGTTGGAGCATATATATTTCTTCTTCAAGTTCTCCATGAAGAAATGCAGTTTTCACATCTAACTGCTCTAGATGTAGGTCAAATGTAGCACACATTGCCAAGACTACTCTGATTGTTGTGAGTCAAACCACCGGAGAAAATATCTCGTTGAAGTCAATACCTTCTTTCTGAGCATATCCTTTCACCACCAATCTCGCACGATACCGCTCCACTTGGTCATTGCCATCACGTTTGATGTTGTAGATCCATTTGTTTTCAATGACTTTTCTTCCACGTGGTAGTGGTACAAGTTCCCATGTCTTATTCTTATGTAGAGCTTCAATTTCTTCCTGGATTACTGTAATCCACAAAGCAACATCTGAGTTGTCTAAAGCTTCATGGAAAGTTGAAGGATCTCCATCCTCTGTTAGAAGACAGTATGCAACGTTGATCTCCGTGACATACTCCGAGTGCCACGTTGGTGGTCGTCTCTCATGAGTTGACCGACGAACTTCTGGAGCTTCGGACTCGACTGGTTCTTGTTCCTCGTGCTCTGATGCTGCTTTAGAAGAATCTGAATCTTTTAGATTATTTTCCACATATACCGGTACAGTCTCTGAATTTTCTTTTACAGTGCTATTATCCTCATCTTTCCTTTGCAGTTGATCTTCCATAAAGATAGCATCTCTGCTGATGACGATCTTGTGGGCAGTGGGGTCCCACAGACGATACCCCTTTATTCCATCAGCATATCCCAAGAAGATATATCTTCTAGATTTTAGATCCAACTTTGTTCTTTCTTGGGCATTGTACATCACGTACACAGGACATCCAAATGCATGTAGGTATCCACATCTCCATCGCCGTTTTCAACCCAATAGCTGTAGATGGCGACTGATTTACTATATAACAGGCAGTTTTGGCTGCTTCTGCCCAAAATGAATTAGGTAGACCGGCAGTCTTCAACATAACTCTTATTCTTTCTGTAAGAGTTCTGTTCATCCGCTCTGCCACTCCATTTTGTTGAGGAGTGTATGCCACCGTGAACTGCCTCTGAATATCTTCTTGCTTGCAGAAAGCAAGAAACTCGCCGTCTGTATACTCTCCACCATTATCTGTCCTCAAGCACTTGATCCTTTTACCAGATTCAAGTTCCACCCGCGCTTTGTATTCTTTAAACACTAGAAATACATCTGACTTTTTCTTAATTGGATACACCCAACATCTTCTGGAATAATCATCAATGAAAGTCATCATGTACTTTGCACCTCCCATAAATATATCCGGTGATTCCCAAACATCAGAATGAATTAAGTCTAAAATGCATTTACTTCTAGCAATAGATCTAATAAACTTTAGTCTATGTTGCTTACTAATAACACAATACTCGCAAAATGGTAAACTTACCGATTTGAGCCCCGGAAGTAATTTTCGCTCAGAGAGAATCTTCAAACCTTGTTCTGACATGTGGCCAAGTTTGAGATGCCACATCATCGTTGACTCTTCTCCATTTGATGCGACACACGCATCACCCTCCTGCAGTATTTCTCCTTTAAGCATGAATAGAATAGCACCGATCTTTTCTGCTTTCATCAATACAAGCGCGCCTTTAACTATCTTCATAATTCCATTATCCACATGAGTTTTGTACCCATGACTATCCATTTGTCCCAAAGACAATAGATTTTTCTTCAGGCCATTGACATGTCGTACCTCCTCAATTGTGCGAATTGTACCATCAAACATTTTTTATTTTAATAGTACCGATACCATCGATCTCCAAGGCATGATCATTTCCCATATATACGATCCTCCTGAGATAGGTTCATATGTGTGGAACCATTCTTTCCGAGAGGTCATGTGCCAGGTAGCTCCTGAGTCTATAAGCCAGACATCAGATAGTCTTTTTCTGCCTTATCATCTGAGGTACTTGCTACACACCCCTGAGCATTTGATGACTCAGATTCTTTACCATCTTTTGTCTTCTGGTTGCTCCAACACTCTTTCTTGACGTGCCATTTCTTGCCACAGTTGTAGCATTTCACATTTTTCTTACTTCTGGATTTTGATCTACCATGATTTTGACTCCCATTGGGGTCACGTTCCGTTGATCTCCCTCTCGTCACCGATAGCGCCTCCGCTTGCTGCGAACTTGCTTGTTTGTTTTCCTTATTTTTCCGTCTACTCTCCTCATTTAATACGGAGACTGCAACATCGTCGAAAACTAGACTGTCTACTGGATTGTTGTTCGTCCGGTTGATGATGAGTTGATCATACGAATCTGGTAAACTTTAAAGTAGAAGCTCCGCACGTTCATTTTCCTCTATATTATGACCCAACATTGTGAGTTGTGAAAATAGAGTCTTCAAGGTGTTGATGTGGTCGGTCACCATTGTAAATTCCGCCATTCGAAGAGTATATAATTTTCTCTTCAAGAAGATTTTATTGTGTAGTAACTTGGCCTCGTACAATTTTGTGAGAGTATCCCATATTTCCTTCGCTGTATTTTTCTCTGCCACACTAGATAATACTCCATCTGCAAGTGCCAAGTGTAGATCAGAAATGGCATTGCCATCTACCTCGTTCCACTTGTCATTAGTTATCTCCATAGGCCTTTCTCCAATTGCTACTAAGCAATTATTTTTCCTCAATACAACTTTTATCTTCATTTTCCACAACGAAAAATTATTTCTGTTAAATTTCTCAATTTCATAATTTGCCGTCATTTATTGATAAATACCGCACACAAGCTAGTATACCACCTTGAATAGTTGTGAGTATGTGTGAGAATGTACATCAGGAAAGTTCCCAGGAAAGACTAGAAGGGTCACAATGGTCCCACTTAAAACCCAAACTCCTTAAGCTCTTATTGCCTTTGTGACAGAACTCTCCTAGACATGTACAAAAAACCACACAGTTGCTTTACTCACACCACTATTCCCTGCTTTGCACCGCCAAATTCTTGGGTCGCTCCCACTGTTTTTCGTGAACAGTACCATATACGTGAACAGTATCGTATACGTGAATAGTGCCGTATACGTGAATAGTACCATATATGCGAACAATACTACTCTCACCGTTTCAGATAAATAGTATCGTATATGTGAATAGTAACATATACGTGAACAGTATCGTATACGTCAGTACCCCTTACGTGAATAGTATCCGACTCCAAAAATATAACCAATACCTCTGATACCACTGTTAGGAAATTGGTGAGTGAAGCAGATGCGCAGCTAAAGTAAAATTATAAAAAAATAAAGAACAAGTGTAAAAGAGGACACTAAAAATTACGTAGTTCGGCTTTTAGCCTACGTCCAAGGGCGAAGACAGAATGAAATATTTTACTAGTAAAAAGGAGTTACAAGTATTGTGGTATTTTAGCTCACTTCCCAAAACCCCAATAAACTCAAACTCTCAAAACACTAATAACAAGACCTTATAAATTCAAGCTCAAAACTCTCTCAACTCTCCAATTCTCTCTCGATGGAATTGCTTGAATTTGGATGCAAATGAATGAGGGATCTCTCCCTTTTATAGCCAAAAAATGGCTATTAAAATATTATTATTTTTCTTTTTTTCTTGTCAAATTCGTGCTCTCCATTTTGTTCTTCAAACTTTGACAATTTCCATTCAAAAGCCACGAACTCTTCTAGATGCTGCAGCTGCCAAAGTCTTCATTCTTTCTCTTTGAACAAATGACCATCTAGATGGCTGCTTTAGACCATCTAGATGGCCGACAAGACTGATGATTAAAAAAACTGATTTAAATTTTTTCCGTCTCTCACAAAATAATAATCACAATAGTAAAATTAAATTTAAACAGAAATATAAAGCAACTTGTGTTCCCAAAATAAATTCCTTTTATTAGTGAAGCTATAATTACTGTATTCCCTTTTATCAAGGCAAACAACTATGATACCTGTATGGTTGCCTTTTATAGGAATGGTAAATAATTAATCAAATTTATACCTCTCCCCTTATTATAGTATAATTTGAGATATTAAGGTAAAGTATTCAAGCTAGTTTCCTTCCTTTCGAAACAGTGCGTATAAAATCTTGCATTGTCTACACTTCACATACTTGCTAAGAAGATTAAGTTTGTAGTAGAAAAATTAAGGTGGAGGACCGAGAGTATAGAAAAATAATGAGTGGAAAATGTATGATTATCCAAATATTATTAGGGTTACTGTTGGGGATATTGATGGTGGCAAGGGTGGCTTCACATGATTACGGGATGCATTGTCTAAGTGTATTTTGTTCTTTGAAGGCCAGAGGTCAGGGAAATTACCCTCTACTCAAAGGATGACTTGGAGGAAGGACTCTGCTCTTTCTGATGGCTCTGATGTTGGTGTAAGTGGCTAACTTTGATTCCTTTTTCTTTCTTTACAAGAAATTCTAAATAACAATAATAATAATAATCTCAATGACACTTCATTTAATTATGGTATCATATTAGTGAAAGTTATCTCATGGTGGACCCTATATGTTCTTCAGTTGAATAGGAAAACTCATTTACTCAATCAATTACATAACAAAGTTCAGGTGGATCTAGTAGGAGGTTACTACGACGCTGGTGACAACATAAAATTCAGTTTTCCGATGGCTTTCTCAACAACAATGCTGGCATGGAGCATATTAGAATTTGGTCATCTTATGGGCTCAGAGCATGAAAATGCATTAGAGTCTCTGAAATGGAGCACAGATTATTTCCTGAAAGCTACCAGCGTCCCTGGAAAAGTTGTTGCCGTAGCTGGTAACCCCAAAGGTGATCACAACTGCTGGGAGAGGCCTGAAGGCATGGACATTCCTCGGACCTCGTATGTTGTCAATACAACAAAGCCTGGTTCAGAAGTTTCTGCAGAGACTGCGGCTGCGTTAGCAGCTTCTTCCATGGTTTTCAAGTCCGTTGATTCTCAATACTCCAATCTTCTTCTCCAACGAGCATTTCAGGTACTTGAGATTCAACTTTTTTCAGCTAAATAACGTTCTGAATCTTTGAGGTATTTGTTATTTGTGTTTCTTGGAATAGGTCTTTCAATTTGCAGATCAGTATCAGGGCTCTTATAATTACAGTGTGGGGGAAGGGGCCTGCCCTTTTTACTGCGATTATGATGGCTATATGGTAAGAACTTGAGAATGCAGATCGAGCTATAAACTTGTTTCTTTTCAAGATTGTTGCTCGGCGTGAAAATTCAAAAATTAAATTCACTGATTCGTTCCAGGATGAGTTGATATGGGGCGCAGCCTGGTTGTTCAAGGCCACCAACGAGCAAAAATATTGGAACTATGTTGTTGAAAACATTCACTACCTGGAAAACTCTGTCAAAACAGAGTCCAAAAAAGCTGTGTACGTTGGTGGTTGCTTTGCAGATTTCGGATGGGATGGAAAGAATGCTGGCATCAACGTACTTGTTTGCAGGGTAATCATAATTTTTTTTTCTTGAATTAGTTGCAATATACATGTAATTACTATTTTGGGTTTGCTAAGAGTTTAAGTTCATACACTTTTATAACATAATCCAGAGATATACCAATCGTAACTCTGCACAAACTAGAGATGATCAACCTCTTCACTAAGGAGGTAATATATCTGCTCCAATTAATAGTTGGGAAGATATATCTACCCCACTTACAGCTATGGTTCGTAGATTTGTTTTGAGTCCTGCATGAGATGACTCGAACTAGAAGACATCAGCATACCACTATGATATGGCCTAAGCGGCAGATTAGTAATTAATTACATCATTTTTTTTCCTTGTTACAAAATATCATTACAAAATATAATTTTTTTTTCTTGTTTTCACAGTGAGTGATGAACACCTCTAAGTCCGATCCGTTTGTAAGCTATGCCGACAAATTTTTTTGTACTGTGTTGCCTGAATCACCTACCAGATGGGTTACATACTCTCCAGGTAGCAATTTCTTTCGTTAAAACTTGCCTAAGAATTAAAGAAGTGCAAACAAGTTGATTTGAGAAGCTATTGCGTAGTTTAAGAAATGGGTATCTATATTAGGTGGTCTATGTTCAAATATGGAGCAAAAAGCATCGTGAACTCGCAACATGTTACAGCTACGTCCTTTCTTCTTCTGGTTTATTCTCAGTATTTGACAATGTTCAATAGAAACTTTCAGTGTGGCGACGTTGCTGTCAGTCCATTTAGACTCGTGCAACTGGCAAAAGTACAGATAGATTTTTTAATCCTCTATTGATTTCATAATATTTATTAATGGATCATCCTACTCTGAACTACAATTTTTAAAATATATGCTGTTAATTTTATCTCAAAAAGGATAGACAAATCAGTTAGTTTGATCTTCTGCGATAAAAGTAAGATGTTTAGGGTCTAAAATCTCTCACCGAGGGAAAAATTCAATTTAAAATTTATGAGACGAAGTTTATTGTAATTAGAAATAATAATATAAAAAATTGAGCGAGAGACTTGTACATATGATAATAAAATTTAAATTCCTATCATTTTGTGGCGAGCAATTCCAAGATTATAGAGCTCAAGGGCAAAGCAGTCTTTTTGTGTGTTTTCAAAAGTCCGTTACTAAAGCTATTGAAGGAGCTGAAGTGGCCAACCACCGGGGCCCCACTTGCAGTTGTTTTTAATACTGAGGGCTAAAATTTTTAAGCTCCGTTCAAGGCTGATGAACAGAGCTATATAAAGGGCAAAAATCTTTGAGTACATAGCATCGATTTGCTTGCATCTTGTATTGATATACTATTGTTGGGGGACTTAGCATAAGATTTTTAGGTATCAAACCCAAAAGACTAGTCTTTTTAGGTGGAGTGACTTACTACCTTATAAACCCAAGTATCTCCCCTTTACTAACTAACGTGGGACACAACTCAACAATCTCCCTTTGGATGAAACCGCCACCAGACTCCAGTCCTTTCGTCCAACACACCTGAGTTGTTCAACCATCACATTCCGGCTATTAGGGTCTAACTCTGATACCACTTGTCTTTCGTCCGACACACTTGAGTTGTTCAACCACCACATTCCAGATATTAGGGTCTAACTCTGATACCACTTGTTGGGGGGACTTAGCATAAGATTTCTAGATATCCAATAGTGAAAGAACCAGGCTCGTAATTCTTATACTCCGTATAAAACAAAGTGTCAAGTGCAAAGTTGTTGCCCGGTGACCAATTTGACCAGCCAAGCGGGCTTAAAAAGCCATCGATAAAAGTAGGTCTTAAAATTTCGAACCACTGGCTTTAGATCAGGGGCACGCGATAGTAGAAAGTTGTGAATTGAAATTGCTGTGTTTTGATAAGGGTCATTGCTAATGGATCATCCTAACTTATATTCTAAACAACAATATTAAAAAGACATTTTAATTTTGTCTCAACAAAGACAGGTAAATCAGTTGGTTTGATTTCTTGCAATGAAGTAAGAGATTGATGATTTAAAATCTCTCACACATATGAACAAGTTCAATTTGAAGTTCAATGAAGTCTATTGTAATTAGAATAATAATATTGAAAAAAATCAGCGAGAGACCTGTACATATCAGAAGAGGTAATAATGAAAGTAAAATTTCCTATCGTTTTGTAGTAGTAATTCAAAATAAGAGAGCCCAAGGGCAAAGCAGTCTTTTCATGGGTTTAATATTAAGGACTAAAGTTTTTAAACCTCTGAGAAATAGTTCAAGGTTGATGAATAGAGCTATATAAAAGGGCCAAAATCTTTATGAACAGAGCATCAATTTGCTTGCGTCTTATTTTGATCTACTAAAAATCTTGCATTACCATGAAAGATTAGTGAAAGAACAATGGCTGCAGCTCTTGCACCCATGGATGTAGGTGATATTGACCGAACCATGAAGGTTTCATTGTTCTTCGTTTCTCTGATATTGATCTGTCAGTGACTCAATGGTTTTCTTTTGAGCTAGTGTGATTCTTGATACCAATTCAATTTTTGTGGGGTTAAATTGAGTCGTCCTTAATGTACTAAAAACTGTTCTCTAATTAATGAATTATGTTAATTATTAAAATGGATGCAGGTGTCAGGTTGATTATGTTGAATAAAAAGAGTAAAACAAAAAAATCCAAAGAAATTAAAAACACACTCTAAAAGAACTCACGAAACACTCTTAAAACAAACCAAGACCCAATGGCTACATGTCTAATTTGTTTTTTATTTCTTCTCGGATGATTATACAAACAAGCAAAGGGGTATTTATAGTTTGGCAAATACATTGCAGTCCACACATTAAAAAAACAAAGAAAAAATTACAACCACGCGCAACATTGCCTTACGCGTTTACTTTCCATTACTCACATTAAAAAACTATATAACTTATTGTTTGCACTCCATTATTTCCACTCACATTAAAAAAGTATATAGCTTATTGCTTCACTCATTTGCACTCCATTATTATAATGTAGTTTATAACCACGTAATTTAGAACCTTCTCATGCTTGGGCTTGAACTTCAAATTATTTCTAACGCCCTTGGATCTTGATATTGGGCTGGTGTTGTTTAATTTCAACAGATTATTTACTAGGAAGAATCCAATGGGAATGTCTTACATGGTGGGATATGGCCAAGAGTTCCCTCATAGAATACATCATCGAGGCTCTACTTTGCCTTCCATTGATAAATATCCAAAGCACTTAAAATGACATGATGGCCGTGAATTCTTCAAAACGAAATATCCTAATTTGAACGTGTTGACTGGGGCAATTGTTGGGGACCTGATATCAATGATAAGTTCAAGGATGATCGGTAATTGGAAACTATCGATCAAGCAAACCACCTGCTTAAATGCAACTTTTTTTTGGAGTCTTGGCTTACTTCAAAGTGTATCCCACTAGTTAGAATTTGTATAATACTTGCCCAATTCTCTTCTGAATGGAGTCCTGGAGAGTTGTGTTTTGAAAGAATTGCAGTGCTAGTTATGGCTATTGATTGACATGTTAATTAATTTTTTAATTTTTTATAACTAAATTATTGAAATGCATCCCAAAAAGAATAACTGAGTTCGTTGATCTAGATCTATTGGTTGGTGCAAGAGGTCAAGGGATCAAATAATTTCATTCGCACCAACATTAGAGGGAGAATTTCTTTAACGGATGCAAACAGCTATTACTTTTTATCATTTTTGGGTAAATTTTGAGACAACTAGCTAGCATTACTATATTACCTTTCAATGTAGGCAAACAATAATTGACTTTTAAGGTTACCTAACGTAGGCATTACCCATAATTAATAAAATTTAATTAATGGCTTCCTATTTTTATAGTATAATATTACGTTTTAGATTTCAAGTAGAATCTACAAATTTCCAAGCTCCTTTTTGAAATGGTAGTTAATGTATGAAAATTTGCATAGCATAGACTTCACATGCCTGAAGATTAAGTTTCTAGTTGTTAAGATAATTAAATTGACTAAACATTAATCACATGCTGACTAATGTTGTTAGTTAAACAGAGTCTGTTATCCATGCTGACGTGACTGCTTATCTGGCAAGTTAGTTTTAGTTACTAGCTTAGCTAATCCAGCATGTGTTAACAAAATGAAGAAGATTCCAGATCATAGTATATAAACATGTGTAACTAATCAAATTTACTCATGAATAAAATACAAGATTTTCTCTTTCTTGCTTCTCTGATTTTTCCTTCCATTTTCTTAGTAAACAAACAAACTCATCATTCTTAACTCTAGTAGAACACTTAAGGTAGGGGTGGAGGGTACAAAAAAATGATAAGTGGAAAATATTGTTAGGGTTGGTGGGGATGATGGTAGTGGTAAGAGTGACAGCTTCACATGATTATGGGCATGCTTTGGCCAAACCGTATTTTGTTCTTTGAAGGCCAGAGGTCTGCGAAATTGCCTTCTACTCAAAGAATGATTTCGAGGAAGGATTGTGTTCTTCGGGATGGTTCCGATGTTAGTGTAAGTCTATCCATCTATCTATGAATTTATCTATCTTTCTTCAAACTTCTTTCGTTTTCGAGGACAGGGATGACTCCAGCATATTTCAGGCCTAAGACCAAAACCCTTTAACTAGTCTCTTTTTTTTTTAATAGTTATGCCAAAAAAATTCACTATTGAAAATAAATTACAAACAAGTAAATAATCACATCATGTAATAAATAAAAAACTTAAGAAAATAAGTATAATCTCATACTAGGAAGTGGTTAATTGTGGGTGCCTTCGAGCAAAAAATTGAATTGTAAAATTGGTCTTCACTCAACTTTCTAGTTAGTTGAACAATTTCAGTGGGAGGATTATGTTCAATTATATAGATACTAAAGGTATATGTGAAATTTTTATAGACAGCCGGGTAATGTTCATCGATCAAATCCTTAGCGGGAGCTATCACAGCATCA
Organism: Citrus glauca; assembly: GCA_029633175.1. Taxonomy (NCBI): domain Eukaryota; kingdom Viridiplantae; phylum Streptophyta; class Magnoliopsida; order Sapindales; family Rutaceae; genus Citrus; species Citrus glauca. Next base: position 2,130,386 of record JAQOOD010000009.1, read on the forward strand.
GGTGACGGACAATAGAACGTTGCAATGGATATGCGCTCCTTGTCGCAATTCACCAAAGCTCGATGGAGTGCACTCTTGTATCGATCATTGTTAAGAACCTGCATCTGATCGCCGATGTTGACAATGAAGATGTTGGGAATAGGACTGACAGGAAGCCATTTCCCATTTTTAAGTACCTGAAATCCAGGGATATCATCCTGAAGAAGAACAGTTATTAAATTTAGATCAGTGTGTCCTGGCAATCCATAAGTTAGATTGGGCTGAGGATAGGGTGGATAGTAGTTCAAAGCCATATGTTGCCCGTGTTTGCCTAATGCTTTGTCTATAAAATCCCTTCGAAGCCCCAAGCTCTCAGATATGGCCTCAAGTAGCCTCAGCACTAACCCTCTTACACTTGTACAGTACTCAGCCGCAACTTCCCTTTCAAGTGTTAACATCAATTAAAATAACTGGACATTTAGAAAATGTCGAAGGGTAAAGAGAAAATCATCGAGATAGACGACGATGAGTTGGACTTCTTACCCAGTCTGCTCACCGATGCTGCCTTTGACCCTAGGATTCCCTTAGAACCTAGTAGATCTGATATTCAAACCAGGGCTAGGAGAATGTCCCCAGAAACGACCTCCTCGAGTCGAAATAGCGGTGAAGTGGACCATCCGGCTCGTCGGAGACCCTGAGTGAGGACCCGGGAGGTGATTCTGGTGAGTTACCTTTACCAGAGACCTCACGACCAGGAGCGAGGGGTACGGTAGGGGGTAGGGCTTTATCACAGAATTATGCCATTGATTTCATATCGAGCACAACTAGAATAGATGAGCTTATTGACTTCCGGGTTAGGTATGGGATTCCTGATGAGATACACCTCAGGGTTCCAGGGAAGAAAGACACTCCTAGCTGGTCTCCTAAGGGATATGTCACCCTATTTCAGGAGAGTTTTAGGTATGGGCTGAGGTGTCCCCTGCAACCATATTTTGTTCAAATATTTAGTGGGCTGAACTTAACTCCTGGTCAGCTGAACCCCAACGAGTGGAGAGTACTTTCTGGTCTGTACATACTGTGGGATAGATATTGCCAGAGTGAGCCCACAGTTGATGGGGTGAAGCACCTGTATCAGCTAAAGAGCAGCCCCAAACATGCCGGTTGGTACTACTTCCAATCTAGTACCAAGACCAAGAAACCCATAACTTACCTTCCAACTGGGGGTGGTGGCTCTTGGAAGCGAAAGTTCTTTTTTGCTGGGGGTCCCTGGGGTCAAGTTGCAAAGGTTGATGGGGAGGATTATCGCGTCCCCTCCCGCTTCGTGGTCCTAGGTTGCCTACTCGCTTTAGATGCCTTGTCTACATAGTTGCTCTATCTTATTAACTTGACTCTAACCAGATGTCTGCTTGTGTTGCAGGTTCTTGGGGCGTTCACTTCTCGCTAAAATCCGACCTGCTCAGGAGAGTCGAGGTCGTGTTAGCCAATTCCTGCTCGAATCGTGAGCTGCTAACTACTCACAATCTAGTTGAATCTAGTTTGGTATCTGACGGTCATAAGATAGAAGATGCCGTGGTTGCAGCTTTGACCAGGAAATGTACTCGTCCTTCAGCTGCCAAGAAGGACAAGCATAAGGACACCCCTGCTGCGAAGCGAGCAAACATCATGGAGCAGGCTCCTCCCCTAAAGACCTTACCACCTCCTCTTGCCATAACCGGAGAGACCAGCGGAGCAGCCACTGATCCTGCTTCCTCTTCTCCTCCAGTTAAGCCTGAGCCTCGCATTCCAGGCTATTCAGTCCCTTACATGAATGATCTCTCCAAACATGTGAGCAAAAAGGACTTGGAAGACTTTAATGGCTGCACATTGTCTGACTTGGTGACGTCCATGCAGTACAGCGCCATCTATCTTGGCTGCATGGTTATCTACTACAAGGCCAAGGTTAGCCGCTACGATAAAAAGATGAAGGAAGATAATAAGGCGGCAGTCGCCAAAGCCGAAAAAGCCGAGAAGAAAGCAAGAGCTTTGAACCTCAAGAACCTGAAGCTGCAGGAGCAAGAATCTCTTACTCAAGCCAAAGCCATTACCCTCGAGGAAGAGTTGACCAAGGTGCAGGAAGAACTGCTAAGGCAGAAGGCTATGTATGAGGCTCAACTCGAGTCTCTACGCGAGTCCCATCAGATCCAGGTCGAGAACATGGAGAATGAAACTAAACTCTAATACAACCAGGGGCTTCGACACTTGTACTGCAGCATCATGGCCGTCTTTAGGAAGCAGCACTCAGATCTTAAAATGGATGACCTTGTAGCTGCTGTTGCTCAGCATATGGATGAGGAGTAGGCAAAAGAGAATGCTGAGGAGGTGGAACCAATCGTGGTTGAGGAAAACTCCCCTCCTCGTGCTGACCCTGCTGCGGTTGGTGAGGCGAGTACCCCTCCAGATGCAACTGGTGATACTCCTCCTATACCTGACGTGGCCCAGCCCCTTGAAGAGACTGCTCGTCCTACTGACCCGCCCTCTGCTTAAATTTTGATCTGTGTTGTAATAACCTTTCTTTTTGAATGTTTATATGTAGCAGCTTTGCAACTTATCTTAAACTTAATAAGATACGTTATTGCTTGCTTTCTCATATTAGAGTTGTGGGCTATAAAATTTTCATGCCTTAGAAATTTTTCATTGCGCTTTGCATATTGTAATCTGCTTTTCCATGCCTTATTAAAATTTTCTTTACTTTGAGAGTTTGCTCGATTTTGTAAGGTCGAGCAGATTCTGACGCTCCTGGTATCTTGTCTTGCCATGAGCCTTTGCATACCTCGGCATTGTTTGGTACTTAGGAATCTGTTCACCTTACTCGGTCGAGCAGATCCTGGCATAGTTTGGCTTCTTGTCTCACCATTAGACAGGCTTTGAGACTTAGCAAGCCTTTGCATGCCTTAGATAATTCTTGACGTTAGGACTCTGCTTGCCTTCGCCTGGTCGAGTAGATCCTAGCATGCTTGGCTTCTTATCTCACCATAAGGTAGGCTTTGAGACTTGAGCCTTTACACGCCTTAGAGAAATCTTGGATATTTAAGACACTGCTCGCCTTCGCTTGGTCAAACAGATCCTGGCATGCTTGGCTTCGGTCTCGCCATAAGATAGGCTTTGAGACTTGAGCCTTTGGATGCCTTAGATAATTCTTGACGCTTAGGACTCTGCTCGCCTTCGCCTGGTCGAGCAGATCCTGGTATGCTTGGCTTCTTATCTCGCCATAAGGCAGGCTTTGAGACTTGAGCCTTTACACGCCTTAGAGAAATCTTGGATGTTTAGGACTCTGCTCGCCTTCACTTGGTCGAATAGATCCTGGCATGCTTAGCTTCGGTCTCGCCATAAGACAGGCTTTGAGACTTGAGCCTTTACACGCCTTAGAAAAATCTTGGACGTTTAGGACTCTGCTCGCCTTCGCTTTGTCGAGCAGATCCTGGCATGCTTGGCTTCGGTCTCGCCATAAGATGGCTTCGGTCTCGCCATAAGATAGGTTTTGAGACTTGAGCCTTTGAACGCCTTAGAAAATTGCGGACAGTACAATAGACTGAATTTCCTCGTTCATTCATATCTCATTACACTCGGTTTACATGAACTTGCTTGAAATAAAGTAAATAAATCATAAAAGATAAAGCAATGATTACGAACAGAAACATCTTTTAGAATGCTCACAAGTCTTACTGAAAATATTTCCTAAGGTGCGCCGCGTTCCATGGGCGCTTCACCTCGTGGCCATCCACTCGAGCCAGCTTATAAGCTCCAGGTCCCACTAGCTGCTTGACCCTATACGGCCCTTCCCAGTTTGGTCCGAGTACTCCCTGAGCCGAGTCTTTTGTGTTCTGGTTCACTCTCCGTAGTACCCAATCTCTAACCTTAAACTGCCGTACACTCACCTTCTGATTGTAATACCGAGTAACCCTCTGCTGATAAATGACTGTCTGCTTCGATGCCTGCTCTCTCTTCTCAGTTAGTAGGTCCAGGTTCAAGCATATCTGGTCGTCGTTCTCTTGCTCGTTGAAATGTTCTGTTCGATGCGTGGTTGTTCCTATCTCGGCTGGCACGACCGCCTCGTGTCCGAAGGCCAAGGCGAATGGAGTTTCCCCAGTTATTATCTTATGGGTTGTTCTATACGCCCATAACACTCATGGCAACTCATCAACCTAGGCTCCCTTCTTTGCTTTCGGTCTGGTCTTAATAAGCCTCTTAATTGTCTTGTTGGCTGCTCCTACTTGTCCATTGGATTGTGGATGAGTAGGGGAACAATACTTCAACTCTATTCCAAGATTTTGGCAAAAATCCTTGAAGCTGTAATTGTCAAACTATCTGCCATTATCCGTTACCAAAGCATAAGGGATCCCATACTGACATACCAGATTTCTCCACAAGAAGTCGGTTGTCTTTTTCTCTGTGATGCTACTAAGGGCTTCCACTTCTATCCACTTCGTGAAGTAGTCAATCGCGAATGTTGCATGCGTTGCTGCTCCTCGTCCCTTTGCCAATGGGCCGATCAGATCTATTCCCCACTGCGCGAATGACCAAGGGGATGCCATAGAAGTGAGCTTCTCTGGTGGTTGGTGAGAGAAGCTTGCAAAATTTTGGCAACTCACACAGCTCCTGGTCTTCTCCTGTGCGTCCTGATGCATCGTCGGCCAGAAATACCCCTGCCTTAGAACCTTATGGGCCAAGGATCTCCCACCAGAGTGATTCCTGCAAATCCCCTCGTGTACTTCTCTCAATACATAGTCCGCGTCGTCTTCATCCAAGCACCGAAGGAATGAGAGTGTATATCCTCGTTGATATAGTACTTCATCAATTATTGTGTACCTTAAGGCCTGGGCTCTTATCTTCCGAGCTTGCAACTTATCTGGTGGTAACATCCCTCTCTAAGATATGAAATTAACGGGTCCATCCACGAGCCTTTTTGCTCTAGCCTCAACACCTCCAGATTCTGCTCGATGCTCGGCTGGACTTGACCTCTAGAGGGATCGACTTTGGCATCTTTGGGTCTGCTACCGCTGCCATCTAGACCAAAATATCTGCTCGACTGTTTTGCTCCATGGGCTCTAACCTTCCGAGCTAGCAACTTATCTAGTGGTAACATCTCATCTCTAAGTTATGAAATTAACAAGTCCATCTACGAGCCTTTCTGCTCTAGCCTCAATACCTCTAGATTCTGCTCGATGCTCGGGCTGGACTTGACCTCTAGAGGGATCTACTTTGGCATCTTTGGGTCTGCTACCGCTGCCATCCGGGCCAAAATATCTGCTCGACTGTTTTGCTCCCTGGGGATTTGTACTACCTCAACTGCTTCAAATTTCCCCATCATCTGCCTCATTATCTTCAGGTACCGTTTCATTTTCTCCTCTCTTGGTTGAAATCTTTCACTAATATGATTCGCAACCAGCTGGGAATCAGTTTTGATCTTCATTCTATCCGCTTTTATGGCCTTAGCCAATTCTAACCCCGCTAGCAAGGCTTCGTACTTTGCCTGATTTTTTGTGGCTGCAAAATCTAACTTCACAGCGTAAGAGATCTCCTCCCCCTCTGATCCCTCTATGATGATTCCGGCTCCTGATCCCTGCTCCCTCAACGAACCATCAACAGACATCTGCCATACTTGGGCTTTACTGTTATCTATGGTCTTATCTAGCTGGTCCGGACATACTTCAGGCTCTGCAAACTCTGCTACGAAATCAACCATCGCCTGCGCTTTAATTACCGTTCGGGGTTTGTAATCAATGTCAAACTCACTTAGCTTTATAGCCCACTTAACTAACCGACCAGAGGAATCTGGCTTATGTAGAGTTTGACGCAATGGCTGGTTTGTTACCACCGAGACTGAGAAGGTTTGAAAGTACGGCCTCAGCTTTCAAGTAGCGACCACAAGAGCAAGCGCCCACTTCTCCAATGGGGGATATCGCGTCTCAGCATCGAGTAAGGCCTTGCTGGTGTAGTATATCGGATACTGAACCCCATTTTCCTCTCTTACGAGAACAGAACTCGTGGTGCGGTCTGATACCACCAAGTATAATAACAACTTGTCCCCAGTTCTTGGTGTGGACAGCAAGGGTGATTGCTGCAAATATAGCTTCAAGTTCTGGAAGGCCTCTTCGCACTCTGGGGTCCATTATGTTTTCTTTCCCCTCCTTATCACTTGAAAAAATGGCTGACACTTATCTGTAACCTTGGAAATGAATCGGCTCAAAGCTGTCAGCCTCCCCGTCAAACTCTGCATCTCCTTAAGGTTACGAGGAGACCTCATCCGAACGATCGCTTAGATTTTCTCAGGATTCGCCTCGATCCCCCTGTGACTGACCATAAAACCGAGGAATTTTCCTGACTCGACCCCGAAAGCACATTTTTCTGGATTAAGCTTCATCTTGTACTTTCTCAAAAGTGAGAAAGTCTCCTCGAGGTGCTCGAAATGTTTTTCTGGGATTTTGGATTTGGGATTTGGTTATCATGTCGTCCGCGTATACCTCCATCGTTCTTCCTATTAGCGGTTTGAATACTTTGTTCACCAGCCTCTGGTACGTGGCTCCCACATTCTTCAGACCAAACGACATTACCTTGTAACATAATAAACTCTGGTTGGTAATGAACGTCGTGCTCTCCTCATCCTGCTCGAACATGGGGATTTGGTTGTATCTTGAGAAAGCATCCATGAAGCTGAGCAGGCTATGCCCGGCTGTTGAGTCTACCAGCTGGTCAATCTTTGGCAAAGGAAAACTATATTTCGGGCATGCCTTGTTCAAGTCCTTGAAATCCACACACATCCTCCACTTGCCATTAGCCTTCTTTACCAGCACCACGTTGGATATCCACTCGGGATAGTTGACTTCCCGGATGAAACCTGCTTTCAAGAGCTTCTCTACCTCTCCATTTATCGCTTCATATCTTTCCTGGTTGAAACACCTCCTCTTCTGCCTAACTGTCTGAGCCCCTTTCTTTATTGCCAACCTATGACAAGCCACCTCAAGATCGATCCCCGGCATGTCTTCATGTTTCCATGCAAAGACATCTATATGAGCCTGTAAGTATCGTACTAACTCCTGTTTCTACTCTTCCCTAAGCCTCGATCCAATTTTGATCGTTTTTCCCGGATTCTCTGGTCTCAAACGTACTGTCTCCAAATCCTCGACGGGTTCTTGTCTGCCCTTCTTATTCTCCACTCGGGTATCAAGGGACGTTATCTGCATCGTTTCTATTGCCGCTGAGGAGTAACAGCTCCTTGCGATTCTCTGGTCTCCTCGTACCACCCCAACAACCCCTTTCACTCGATATTTGAGGGCTAGATAATGATTGGACAGCACTGCTCTGCTCATCCTAAAAAATGTTCGGCCTAGGACAGGGTGGATAGTTGTTCAAAGCCATATGTTGCCCGTGTTTGCCTAATGCCTTGTCTATAAAATCCCTTCGAAGCCCCAAGCCCTCAGATATGGCCTTAAGTAGCCTCAGCACTAACCCTCTTACACTTGTACAGTACTCAGCCGCAACTTCCCTTTCAAGTGTTAACAGCAATTAAAATAACTGGACATATGAAAAATAAAAAAGAAGTGGATTACACAATCTTACTAATTATACCTGAAGGATGGAGGATTCGAAGGCAGCATAAATGGATGAGTAAATTGATGGGGTATGATTAAAAGAGCAGCATTATTTAAGGGCCTTGATTAATCGCAAAATAACACTAAAATAGCAAAACAATATCAGTAAACACAGCAACTAAACAACAATAGTAAAACAGCAATGAAACAGCAGTAAAATAACAGTAAAATAGCAGCAAGACAGTAGTAAAATAGCAGTAAGACAGTAACAAAATAGTGGAAAAATAGCAAAAAAATGGTAGCGAAATCTTGAAACAGTTAAGAACCTCTGGCGCCAAATTGATGATCACAATGTCTCAGTACGTCGACTGGTTGCCGAAGACGGACAAAGATTTCACAGTGATCAATTCTACTCTGCAATCAAATTGCCAGTTACATGTTGATTATTTTCTCGTGCATTTCTTTTTCTTCCTTTTTGCACAAATCTGTAAATCTAAGTTATTCTTTGTAAAAAGTGGACTTAGATCATTCTTTGTAAAGAGTGAACTTATGTCATTCTTTATAAAGAGTGGATATTGGTCATTCTTCGTAAAGAGTGAACTTATGTCATTTTTTGTAAAAAAATAGACTTGTAAAGAGTAGACCTATGTCATTTTTTATAAAAAGTGGACCTATGTCATTTTTTATAAAAAGTGGACCTATAAAGAGTGGGCCTAAACCATTCTTTGTAAAGAGTGGATCTGTAAAAAGTGGAATTAGGTCATTCTTTGTAAATAATAGATCTAAATTTTTCTTTGATGAATCCCACTTTTGATATTTTGTCAAATCTTGCATTTAGATACTTTTGTTAGAATCATAAGTGCCTTGACAGTTTTTATAAAGAACAAGCTCATATTATTTTATGTACAATATTTTTATTGAGCTTATATTTTTCATGGGTTCTAGGTCTCTCATAATTTGATTTAAAATTATTCATCATAAAAAAATGATTTCCATTTTAAGCAATTTTAACATAGAACCGAAGACTGTTGCAGCTCAATAAATAAAAAAAATTTAAGAAAATAAGATTTTGTTGCAAGGCACTGAAATTATTAGAGCATCCTTAAAAATAAGAGATAAGGTGCTCATTACTCAAACAATGAGTGGTTTATTAATTTTTATTAAGCATAAATAGGGAAAATGAAAAGTACCAGAGAAAAATGTAAATATTCGACTATTATTGTACGAAATGTCATTTTTATAATTTCAAAGTTGTGAATGCCATATCACAAAGCTTTTACTTCGAAATGAAAGTCGTACTTTGTACGATTGTCGTTTTTCATTTCGTCACATAGATGACATGTCTTAAGCTTGTAAATATGTATGACATTTTGTTTGTAGTTTCAACATGGAGATGAAAATGTCTCAAAATTTTTATTCCGGAGTCAAAATCACATGACTTGTCAATTGTAATTAAATAGTATATATGACATGTCGTTTAGAGTCAAATATGAAAACGACAAACATGATAGGATTGGAACATTATAAAATAGAACTCTAGGAGGTTTTTAATTAAATACCCTTGAATAGTTATAAAATTATTTAAATATCCCTTCTCTTATTTATTTTCATAGATACCCTTACAAATGCGTGTAAAGTCTAAAATGCCCTAATTCATCAAATTCACTTCACTTCACTATCTTCATAGTTCTTTCACTTCTTTCACTCAAATCTCTTCTTACTGAAATTCTCTCAAAATCTCTCATAACTTCTTGCACAAATACAAGTATGTATTTACTTCTTTAACTCCCACTATTTTTTTAATTGAAAGGAGATGCATTGCTCATTAAACACCTAATAAGGTATGTTAATATTGTTGGGTTTTAAGTTTTTTTTTTTATTTTTTAGGAAAATTTATAAAATTTCTTCACATTATAATGTTTCATTTTTCAATTATTTTCACCATTTTCCTTATATATAGGTTGTTTAATTTTTTAGCAATATAATTTATTTATGGCAAAAATGTTTTGTGTCACGCATTACTTTTGACATCGTGTACATCATATAATTAGTTGTGTAGGTTATGTAGTCATATAGGTCATATAAGTCTTGTAGGTCGTGTAAGTAATATGGGCGTGTAGTTATTTGTATATAAAATTTGATATTATTTTTTTATTGTATCAATAGATATGATTTTGGTATGTGTGTCTATTCTCTTCAATAGTGAATAGATTGAACAAAATGACAAGTATAAGTTCAAAGGTTCTAAGGCTAAAGGGATAATGATACCACGATTAACAACATATGCTGAATTAGTGGAGAAGATAACTCAAGTTATTAATATAGATACAATTTGAAATCACTATGAAGTTTAAGTTTAAGAGATCTGATCCTATTCCACCAATTACAATTTAAATCAATGATGATGTAGAGTTTTTCTTAGAGAAAGTAGCTAGTGGAATGAAGTTTATAAACCCACTCTGCGTACTTTTGAATGTAGATCAATTTCAACTATCTAGCAAAATTGTATTAAAGGAAACATGTGCAATCATCAAAGAATAAATTGATCATGTACGAATAAATTAATAGATTGATTATAAATGGGTTAGTGTATGGTGTTGAGACTTGGATTTAACAAAAATTATATAAATATATGGTATTTTATTTTGGTAAGTATGTCCTGTAGTAATATAATCTAATAAGAACCTCAGTTGTACTCACGGTTAATTAAAAATATGTGCATATACCAACCCATTAATTATACATGACTTATCATGCCTTATAATTTTCCAATCACCCCAGTTGTACATGAAATGAAATTTAAAATTTCAACAAGTCTGCTAAATTTGCATGTCTAACATTTTGAGAAATAACTAAAGTAATTAGTATAAACAAATAAAGTTTTCTTGAGAATTTTTAATATCTGGATAGGATACACTAATGAACATAACAGTTAAAAAGATTACAATCATTTTATTCTTTTTTTATTTTGAAATTGCTTTCTTCCTCTACCCAAGCATATATGTATACATATGAGAACTGTCTGCATATGATAATTCCATGAAATCAATTAGGAAAAAAACATATCAATGAGAGGAAAAAAGTATATCAATGAAAAGAAATTGACTAGAATAATATATGAAAGTCGTGTAATACATAAGGGTTGTGTAATCGTGCAGTACATGTAAGTCGTGTAATACACAACTAATGTTCGTGAAGGTCCTGTAATACATGATTGAAAGTCGTGTAATATTACAAAAAGTCATGTTATATACGACTGAGCATCATGTATTACATGAACTCGTGTATTGCACAACTGTGAATCTTATGTTACATGACATTACACAACCAAATTGTGTGTTATATGAACAAATTATAATAGGCACAATCCATCAATTTTTCATAATTTGCATGCATCAAAACAACTAGAAATTTGTTTTTGAATATGTTATGAGAGACCCACAACTAATTAATCTATTTTTTTAATATAAAACCCTAAATTTTTTATTTTTCCCTAAATATCAACAAGAAAACTAATTACAAAGAATTACTTACCTTAAGTAGTTAGATTCTGACAATTTTGTAATAAAAGATCAGCTCTCCCCGCAATTGTGCAACAACAAACTAGGCTTCTCTTTCTCAGTTGTGGCAGCTGTTGAGTGTTAGAAAGTACATATTTATAAAGGAGAAAATCGTTATTTTACATATCAAGTATTACTAACAACCCTTACTTTTATGTATTTAAATTTCTTGTAATTTAATTATGTGTGTTTTATTTTAATTAAGTATTTTATGTATTTTAGGGGCATTATAGTCATTTCATAATAAACGAGAGATCAGATGGCAAAACGGACATCATTTTTGAACTCAGGACGATCGAAAACCTAAGAAGAAGCATAAAAGGAAAAATGATATTGTTCACATATATGGTACTATTCACATGTACGGGTACCGTCTATGTTACTGTTCACGATACTGTTCACATAGACGGATCGATGACGTGGCATTGACTGATGACGTGTTATGATCCTATTGGGCTAAAATTCTTATGTACTGTTTATGGTGACATGGCAGCATATTAGTGAATCAAAAAACGCGCGTACAGTACATGCAACACAGGGGATTAGTTACTGTGCAAATAGTGGCTGAACCGCGTTACTGTGCAAATAGTGGCTGAACCGCGTTGCTGTGCAAATAGTGACTGAACCGCGTTACTATAGAAATAGTGGCTGTTGACTTTACTCTTGACTGATGACGTGGCGAAATCCTGAGCGTCAAACTGTTTTTAATCCGATGGCCATGATTTACTCGATGTATCTATAAAAAGGGGGCCTCTCCCCCTAATTTGGCACCTCTGAATCCATTTTTAGGATTCATTTTCTGTAATTCTCTCTCTATCTTGTATTTTCTATGTATTTTAATAAATTCTCATTTTACCCCTAGTTCAACTATGAGTGGCTAATTTTCTTTCAAGCTTGGGTTGAAGGTGAAGTCTCAACATGTGTCATGGGCTTCGTTTGGTAAATTTACTTTCTCTTCCCCTCTAGTTTTTGTGGATGTTTTGACTTCTCATCGACAAATAATATTAATCTTGTCTAGTATTGCCCTGGTTTCACCGGCACCATAGTATAAGATTATTATTATTTGGCACGATAAGCCCTTAGCACCATATTTATTAGAGCGTGGTTCATGAGGTGTAGATTCCCCCCTCATGATTTAATTGGTATTAATAAGGAATATTTAGCCCATGATGCATGTTGATACAGATCTAGATACCCAGGTACGTCATCTCAATAGATTTATCTTCAATTTGTTCTTGCCATTTAAATTCCAATTTTAGAATTTATTCTCGCATTTCAATTCCAAGTTTAGGATAATCAAAATCATTTTCATCAATCCAACCACCCATTTACAGAATTAATTCTATAAATAATTAAAATCCACCTCCTCGTGGGATCGACACTCGTCACCATTGATCTATACTACAACAGATTCGTGCGTTTGCGAGTTCAATAAAATTTACACAACAGCAGCTTCCCATTCTCATGCTTGATTTGCTCGTGTTGATGTTTGATTTAGTATGTATGGAATATGAGTGTTTATTTGAGTAGAGTAGTTGTGTTTGAGTTGGAAGTGTTTTAAAATGAGGACAATTTAATAATTTGATGTCAGTTTTTAAAGAGTGTATGAAAATTGTGGCAAATTCTATTTTTAGAGTATTAAAATAATTTTAAAAGTATCACGATATATCTGCTACAATTCCCTCGAACTCTAGGGACTGCTCTGTAAACATGAAGATCTTAATAAAATTCCACAAATAAGCCCCCTTGACATTGTGCTGGAGCAACCTATAACTTGAATCAGTTGCTTCTACCTTTTGGTTGTCGCCTCAGGAGTTTGCCTTCTCTCATTTTGCAGCCGCTTTGCTGCTCTCCAGTCTCCGCACTCCTTTCACATTCCCACCTTCCTCGGATCAAAAAGCGCTTGCCTTTTAATAAGCAAACAATTTGACCGGATCCGCACATATCATCACGTGGCCTCATCACCACGTGCACCAACCATATTAATCCATATCGTCGTCAGTTCTCACGATTTACCCAGTTCTAGCCTAGGAGGTTCCTGATGATAATCATTATTCGCATCCAACGGCTCTGATTTAACATCCGACCCCGGCTTATTCTTACCTAGGGGTGACAAAACGAATAAACGAATTGAATTCGAATCGAATCGTAAACGAATGGAGTCAAAATTATATGGATTCGGATTCGATTCGTTTATTAAACGAATCAAAAGTTCAGGATTCGGATTCGATTCGTTTATTAAACGAATATTCGGTTCGATTCGTTTAATTCGTTTAATAGAATTCGTTTAATTCGTTTATTATTCGTTTATCCTTTACGAATCCATAACGAATCGAATCGAATCAGGATTCGTTTACAATTCGTTTAGAAAAATATAATTAATAAACAAAATTAAGCAAAAAAAAACACAAATTTAAAATCCCACAACAAAATACAAATAATTCAAATCATATTATACAAATAACTAGCCCCATAGATGATAATTTAAAAACTTTTAACAGTATAGATGCAATTATCAACGGTAATTCTCTTCACATTGAGATCCTTGCTTGCATTCCAGTCAGCTCAAGAACCTCAACAGTCAAGTATTCAAGGATTGAAGCCAAATAAACAGCAGCAGTGGCCCCAACACGTCCATGGGCAGCAAATCAGCAATCCTTGACTTGAGGTGGTGGTGAATGCAACCCACAGGAAACTAATCCCATACAAAACAGAAACTGTAAGAAAATCTAAACTTAAAATAACAACAGTTAGCACAAGGTGAGCTGTATAATACAATGCCCACTATATTTAGTTTTCAAATACTTGCCAGAAATAGTAACTCAAAATACTGAAAATGTTAACTTAAATACTAAAAATGACAGTAACTCAGGTAACAAAAACTATAACAAATCAAGTAAACACACACAAATAGAGGCATCCCATTAACCACTATTAAATCTGATACATACAAGCGAACATCCCCATGTTAGTTTTACAGTTTTGTCATTATTAAAGCGGTAAGACATCAACCATCAAGAGAATCCACCAACAGCAAACAGCAACCCAAAAAATGTTTAACCTTAGAGAAATCAAATTGATGATATATAAGATATTGAAGTATCAAACTACAATTAGAATTACAAGTCTCATACTCATACATGCAAAAAAATTTCATAAATTTGTCAAGCAAACAAAAGAAAATATTGACAAGCTCAGAAATTATTCTTACATATAACATGTTATTAACATGTTGCAATATTGATAATAGTCATTGTAAAATTTCAAAAATCAGATATATAGCAAATTTATAGCATTTTCAAGGAAATAATAATTAAACAAGATAAAAACTTTACCTACTGTTGAGTGTTAGAAAGTGCATATTTATAAAGGAGAAAATCGTTATTTTATATATCAAGTATTATTAACAACCCTTACTTTTATGTGTTTAAGTTTCTTGTACTTTAAATTATGTGTGTTTTATTTTAATTAAGTATTTTATGTATTTTAGGGGGTATCATAGTCATTTCATAATAAACAAGAGATCAAATGGTAAAACGGACATCATTTTTGAACTCAGGACGGTCGAAAACCTTAGGAGGAGTATAAAAAGAAAAATAGCACTGTTCACATGTACAATACTATTCACATGTACGACACTGTTCACATGTACGGTACTATTCACATATACGGATACTGTTGTCGTTACTGTGCAAATAGTGACTGTTGACTGTACTGTACAAATAGTGGCTGTTGACTGTACTGTGCAAATAGTGGCTGATGACGTGGCGAAATCCTGAGCGTCCAAACTGTTTTTAATCCGATGGCCATGATTTACTCGATGTAACTATAAAAAGGGGGCCTCTCCCCCCTAATTTGGCACCTCTGAATCCATTTTTGGGGTTCATTTTCTGTAATTCTCTCTCTATCTTATATTTTCTTCGTATTTTAATAAATTCCCATTTTGCCCCTAGTTCAACTATGAGTGGCTAATTTTCTTTCTTAGTATTATTTGTCGACGAGAAGTTAAAACATCCACAAAAACTAGAGGGGAAGGTGAAGTCTCAACATGTGTCATGGGCTTGATTTGGTAAATTTATTTTCTCTTCCCCTCTAGTTTTTGTGGATGTTTTGACTTCTCGTCGACAAATAATACTAATCTTGTCTAGTACTGCCCTGGTTTCACCGGCACCCTAGTATAAGATTATTATTATTTAGCACGATAAGCCCTTAGCACCATATTTATTAGAGCATGGTTCACGAGGTGTGGATTCCCCTCTCATGATTTAATTGGTATTAATAAGGAATATTTAGCCCATGATGCATGTTGATACGGATCCAGATACCCAAGTATGTCATTTAATAGATTTACACTTCAATTTATTCTTACCATTTTAATTTCAATTTCAGAATTTATTCTCGTCATTTTAATTTAAGTTTTAGTATAATTCAAATCATTTTCTACCTTAAATCCAATCACCCATTCACTAAATTAATTCTATATATAATTAAAATCAACCTCCTCGTGGAATCGACACTCGTCACCATTGATCTATACTACAACAGATTCGTGCGCTTGCAAGTTCAATAAAATTTGCACAACAAGTTTTTGGCGCCGTTGTCGAGGAGGTAAGTAATTTTAATTCTTAGAATTAATTTTTGTGAATATTTCCATTTAATTTCTTTTTCTTGTATTTAAAAAAAAAAGAAAAAAAAAGTGAATCTACATTTAAAGATTAGTATTTCTTTTCTTTTTCTCTTATTTAAAATTTTGTAATTTAATTTTCAATTTATTTTTCTTTGTATTTTTTTGTTATTTATCTTATTAATTTATTTTTAGTTAATTTATTTCACGTATTTCTTTTGTGTATTTTTATAGTAAAGTTGTAATAAGCGTCATAAGGTTAGTATTGTAATTTCTCCTTCTTCTTTAATTCTATTTGTTTTGTTCTCATCTTCATTTTTATTTTATTTTGCATGCATGGTCGTAGGTCATTATTACCTAATCTTGAACCTATAGACCTTGAACTTGAGAAAACACTTCGCACACACAAAAACATTAAAAACAAAATGGATTTACAAGCACCACAGGAGAGGCCATTTAAGGACTACTTTAGTCCCTTAGCTAATTTGAGCACATCATGCATACGGTACCCAAATGTAGCTGCTAGGAGTTTTGAATTAAAACCTAGTGTGCTAAATTGTCTCCCCACATTCTATGGCTTAGAAAATGAGGACCCATATAATCATTTGAATGATTTTCATGCTATTTGTCAAACATTTAAATATGAGAATTTTTTAGATGATGATGTAAAACTTAGATTATTCCTATTTTCTTTGAAGGATAGAGCTCGTTCATGGCTTAATACATTACCTGCTAATAGTATTGCATCATGGGAACAAATGGTTACAAAATTTTTAAATAAATATTCCCCAGTTCATAAAACAATGCTATTCGCAAGGAAATCTCGGAGTTTACCCAAAGAGATGACGAGTAATTTTTTGAAACATAGGAGCGATTCAGTTGGCTACTCTTGAAGTGTCCACATCATGGGTACGAGAAATGGCACCAATGCCAATACTTCTTGGAGGGCTTATTACCGAATGTGCAAGAATGGCTAATGGCAACAAGTGGAGCAGAGCTAATGTCAAAAAGTGCATCAGAGATTTGGGAATTCTTCCAGCGACAAGCGGATAATTCCCAACAACGGAGTCGATCACTCAGGAATACTCGAAGGGTTAAGGGAGTAAATGAGGTTCAAATTGGCGAATCTAGTTCAGAAATCACAGAAGTCAAAGCAATAGTTGAAGGTCTCTCTCGACAAATAGTATCATTATCAACTGCTAAATCAATAGAGCCACATGACCTTGACTCATATCCAGATCAAGCCAATACCATAGAAGTAATGAAAAAACCATCAAATTACAACCCATACTCCAACACATATAACCCTGGATGGAGAGACCACTCCAATTTTTTATGGTCTCAAGGATTCCAACAAAATGGACCAGCAGCTCCAGCTCCACCAATGCAACCAATTGCTCAAAATCCTCAAGCCTCTCATCCCCCATTCAGACTATTCAATCAGAACCAAAACTATTCTCAACCCAAACCATGGGAGGATGCATTTCAGAATTTCAGGAATGTTACTTACTCCATGATTGAGCAACAGAACCGCACCATTGATGGACTACGCAATGAATTGAGAGCGGGTTTCAACTCACAAGCTCAATCAATTTCAAGCCTTGAGAAGATGGTGGGACAACTTGCTTCTTCAGTTCAGACCTTGGCAATGACCGTTGAGAAAGGTAAATTTCCAAGTCAACCAGTGCCTAACCCTAAAGGAGTGCATGAAGCAAGTACTAGTTCACCACAGCAGTATGGAGAGGTCAAAACCATCATGACCTTGCGGAAAGGAAAAGAAGTCGACAATAAAGTGGAAATGCCAGTGACAAAAGACAATCAAATTGTACCTGTAAATGTTGAGGAATCAGCACCAGAGGAAAAAGAAGACACCAACCCACGAGAATATATTCCAAAAGCTCCATTTCCTCAGAGGTTAGCGAAAGGAAAGAAAGGAAAATCTACAGGTGAGATTCTCGAAATTTTCAAACAGGTAAGTGTTAACATCCCATTACTTGATGCTATAAAGCAAGTTCCATCTTATGCCAAGTTTCGTAAAGATCTGTGTACTAAAAAGAGAAATATGCATGTTCAAAAGAAGGCATTTTTAACTGAAAATGTTAGTTCTATACTCCAACATAAAATTCCTTTAAAATGCAAATATCCAGGCTCCCTACTATCTCATGTAGCATAGGGAACCACACAATTGAGAATGCTTTATTGGATTTAGGAGCTAGTGTAAATTTGTTGCCTTATTCAGTTTTTATGAAACTTGGACTGGGAGAATTACACCCAACTCCAGTGGTGTTACAGCTTGCAGATCAGTCCACGAAAATACCTCGTGGTATTGTGGAGAACGTGCTTATCCAGGTAGACAAATTTTATTTTCCTGTTGATTTCATTGTCATTGACACTCAACCAATACAGGATTCAAGGAAGCACATCCCCATTATCCTAGGCCGACCTTTCTTGGCAACTGCGGATGCTCACATTCAATGCAGAACTGGAAATATGCAGTTGTCCTTCGGCAACATGACTATGGAGTTGAACATCTTCAACATAGCAAAACAACCTCACAATGCAGATGATGGAATTGTTGATGTGGATTTAATTGAAGCATTAGTTGATAACTCTTTTGTTTCAAACCTTAGTGATGATCCTTTACAAACATGTTTAACTCACTTTGGTTTGAATTTTGATATTGACAGATCGGTCGATGAGGTCAACGCCTTACTTGACTCAGCACCATCCATGGACACTAATAAATGGAAGTCAAGAGTTGAACAACTAGCACCATCAGAGAAGAAACTCATCCCATCATCAGAATCACCACCAAAACTCGAGCATCGTGCATATTGGGCCATCAAGAAATTCAATTTTGACATGCAGCAAGCCAGCTCAGAAAGAATATTACAACTGGCAGAACTTGAAGAAATTCGCAATGACCCGTACGAAAATGCCACAATTGACAAGCAACGAATGAAAGTCTTCCATGACAAGCATATTATGAGAAAAAATCTTTCACTCCAGGTCAGAAAGTGCTTTTATTCAACTCTCGCTTGCAACTATTCCCAGGTAAGTTTAAGGATGGCAAAATATCGGGTCGGGCTCGGGCTTGGCCAAGCCCGACCCGACCCGATCAACAAAGAGTTACGGCCCGACCCTAAAAAAGCCCAAACTATTTATAGTTAGGGTCGGGTCGGGCCCGACCCGAATCGGGCTAGCCCGACCCTACCGAAATTATTTTTCACCCACAATTCAATGTTGAAAAATCAATTTTTTTATTGCATATATAAGAATTCGGATAAGGATATGAAGCATCTACTGTTGAACTAATAAATAATTTATTTTTTTAAAACCATGATACACAAATATATATCAAATATTTTCAATGCAATTAAATTAAAAACACACAATGCAATTAAATTAAAAACACACAATGCAATTAAATTAAAAATACACAATATAATTGCACAACCATTTTATCCGTACACAATCAATTTAACAACCCAACATAAAAATAAAAAATTAAAAACTCATGTCTTATATAAATAAAAACACAATGCAATTAAATTAAAAACACACAATGTAATTCTACAACCATTTTAGTCATACATAATTCAATTCAACAACTCAACCTAAAAAAAAAAACTCATGTCTTATACAAATAAAAATGTAATACAATTAAATTAAAAACATGCAATGTGTAATGTTGTGAGGAGTGTTGTGTGCGTGTGTTAACTTGTGTTATTTTTTTTTAAATAGGGTCGGGTCGGGTCGGGTCGGCATTAAGCCCGACCCTAACCCTAAATTTGTTCGGGCCTTAAAATCTTGGCCCTACCCTACCCTAAGCCCTAAAAATTCGGGCCAAAGCCCTAAAAATTCGGACCGGGTCAATCGGGCCAAAAACAGGGTCGGGCTAAATTGCCAAGCCTAGGTAAGTTACGCTCTTGATGATCTGGTCCATTTATTGTTCATACTGTTTTTCCACATGGGGCAATTGAAATTAAGGACCCAAAGAACGGTGTCACATTTAAAGTTAATGGTCAAAGATTAAAGCCATATCTAGAGTACCAACCACATGGAGAAGACACCGAAATAAATTTGAATGACCCACCAGATTTGAATTGATTTTTTCTTTTCGGTGGTTTGATTTTTCTTTCTTTCTTTCTTTTTATTCTTTTGCTAATTGAATTTATTTTTGCATAAGTGTGTTTCTTTTGTCATTAAGTTTTCTTTTACCATTGTTAATAATGAGTGCCACACGAAGATCGTTCCTCCTGAACATTCTTAAACCACTTCAACGTATCAAAACTCATCTCAAAAGTCAGATTCAATCTTGTAAAACACATTGCATTTGGGCTCTACAAACACCAGAGTTAGTAGCCTATGTTGAGGATTTAGAAAGCCAACTCAGAAATATTGAGCGAGGTGTTTACAACATGCAGTTGGAGCTTGAGGTAAATTCAATAAGAGGACGATTTTAATTTTCCTTGTGTGTTTTAATTTGTTTTTCTGTTTGTGTGCTTTAGTTTGTTACCCCGGTGAAATGGCGGATAACGGTACTCCGTGACAATCAAGTCGGTTACTTCAGTTTCCCATAATAACTGATATTTTGAGGCGAAGGTATGGATAGATCCGAGATTCTAGCGAAGCTTCACAAGCGATTTCCTTCACTTCCTCATAATGTCCTCCTTACGATCTATAAAGCTGGGTCCGAACGCATACGATTGCTCATGAGGAATAACATATCTGCTGACATCCGTTGGTTAATGGAGGCAAAAGTACGATTGGCAGGTGAGTTACCTCCAAAATTTATTGCATACATGCCTGGTTGTGGTAAAGGAAATTATGCAAGAAAACGACGAGCTCGAAGAATTTCTGTTGCTTGTCATAAGTGTGCCAGAATGAATTGCAATAAAAACAGATGTTCTTTAGAAATGGTATCTGATAACAGGGAAGATAAAATTCAATTCATTAGGGATGGCTTGAATAAGGAGTCATTGGATGATATCCTTTTGTCTCTTGAAACGCATCCCAGTGGATATGTGCAAGGAGCGATTCTCCAGTTATGGCCATTATTCCATGAAGAACATGCACGATATAGTCTTGGGAATCTGACTACAAAAGACCTTGTTTTCCAGTTTATAAGAAAATTGGATGGGAAGCCTATCCTCGACCCATAGAGGGCGTTCAAGCCGTTTCTGGACGTAAAACCAGAGGAAGATGTGAGCCACAGTCGCAACTACCTGTAAAATATCCTTTTACTTTATTGTTATTTTATTTCATTTCACTGTTGTTTTATCATTTGCATTATTGTCTTTAATAATTTTACTACTGTTTGTTTTACTATTTGCTTTTTGACTATCGAGCCATGTGCTTTACGCATTATTTGACACTGACATGCCACCTCATACACAGTTGTGATCCATTGTCACCAAGAATCTTAAATATGACTTTTTGTTAAGCAATCACAAATTGTTTTTGAGAAATATTCCAATGGCAGCTACTTCCAATAGACAATTCAAGAACATTTGTGTGCTTTCTGGATTTACCTATGGCAAACATAAAGAGTTCGTTGATGTAGCCATAGATCTTGGTCGAAACATAGCAGAGAGAAAATTACACTTAGTGTATGGAGGAGGTAACCGAGAGTTATCAAAATTGGTCTCAGAAGCTGCTCTTGTCAGAGGAAGCCAAGTGTTAGGCATCATCCCTAGAGTCCTAAAACCTTTGGGCAGTGTGTCTGACTCCACGACTGGAGAAGAATTAGTCGTCTCAGGTATGCAAGAACGGATAACTGAAATGCTCGATCATGCTGATGCTTTTATTTTCCTTCCAGGAGATCTTGCAACACTACAGGCACTTATCACACTAGCATCTTGGGCCCAACTGCACATTCACCAGAAACCCATCGGTTTGTTAAATGTCAATAATTTTTATGATGGCTTTATTGCATTTCTTAACCATGCAATAAAAAACTACTTTATTCCTTCCAGTGCAAAAAAAGCTTTTTATTTGTGCTCACACTGCTAATGAGCTACTTGACATGTTACAAGCTTATAAACCAGAGCCAGACCCCTGGAGCTTTGTGTTGGAGCGTTCAAATGATGATGGTAATAATAGCCGCAGTAAGAAGTACAAATTAGATTTAACTCTTCGCCTGTAAATATTTTCTTCTGTGTTGCACCAACCAGGTGATGTCTTCTAAACTCTACTTATTTTCTTTAAAACATTGAGGACAATGTTTCGTTCTGGTTGGGGGGAGGGAATAGTGGACAATTGTGGAATCTTGGTTAAGTTTTTACTAATTTTTTGTTGTAGAAACTAACTGTTGCTAACTTTTTGTGTTGAAGATGGCTGAATATGGAGTGTAGTGACTCTAGAAACGCATCTTCATCGTTTGAAAAAAATAATAATAAAAAAAATTTAAAAAAAAATTCAGATATTTTCTTTTTCTTTGTTATGTTTTGATGTTCATTTTTCTTTTTCTTTTTAATTTCTCCTTTATAAATATACATTTTCAAACAAAAGTTTTTTGAGTCAAAGATGGCTGAATATAGAGTGTAGTGACTCTAGAGACGCATCTTCTTAAAAAAAAATCGTTTTCTATCATTTTCTAATTAATTTTTCTGCATCATTTTCACATTTCTGCATGCATATTTTCTTTTTACGTTTAGAATAGGTTGGGGGGTAGGGTGTTGTTTAAAAAAAAAATTTGATTTGTTTTAACATTGGATGACATGATGATTTCAAATTTTAGTATTTGTATTATCTTTAGTCTGAAGTGATGTTACACTATGTTTGCTACTCTACATGTTGACGTCGGAGACAAAAATGAGTTACTTGAAGCAATGAACATGTCATAATAAATTCCAAGTGAGTTTTTGAGCCTATCATTTTTCTTGGAGAGTAACCCTTTTGCCCATTCTTTATACAGCTTAGCAGTTTATTATTGTATACACGATCTCTAGATTTCTTTTGAGTTAACCCTAAAAAAAAAGAAAAAAAAAAGAGTGTGTTGTTACATTTGGAAGCCCATTTAATTAGTAGATATGGAAGATTATTTAGAGTCCTAAAAGATGATGGAAAGGCCCTCTTTGATCCGTTTGAGCCTTTCTAGCCATCTCTTTTATGAATATCCATAGTTAGCCCTTTTGAGCCTTTAAAAAAGAAAAAAAAACTTTTCTTTCTCAACTTATTATCTTGACCCACTCCGATTTGGAGTATTACCCAATATCTTACAAGATCCATCACCCATTTATGTTTGAGAAAAATATAAATAAATATTTTGTATAGTGAAGTTATGTATAGTTCAAAAGAAAAAAAAAAGAAATTGTTGTTTAAAAAAATAAAAAAATAAAAAAATAAAAAAACAACAATAATAGGTGAAATTCACCTTGCAAATTCCAAAAAAACATTCTGCATTTTTCTCAAACATACTCTTTGTTTTTCCTATTTCCCTTCTTTGTTAGCCATGTCCCTAGCCTACGTTACGTCCTAATAAAAGTCCTTCTTGATTTTAGGGAACTAATCTGAAGTAGAAGCTAGTTATATGGGCTAAAAAGATGTAATGATGCATAAAAAAAATATTAATAAATAAATAAATTGGGTTGACTAGTATTTTTATTTGACTTGAGATCATATTATTTCTAAGCTAAGGGCATATTTCTTTTTGGTGAGAGCATGTGAGATTACTTCTTCATTATTTTCTCTCAATTACCATTCATTGGAGTGACTATTTTTTGGTTCAAATTCTTTGTGAGAGTGTCACTATTTCCAGTGAGATTTTGGGGTTTGATATGTCATTCTTGAAGGTAGCTACGACAAAGTCTACTGGGCTAATTCATTTGGATGGTTGATGTGGGTGTGATGTTTCTTTAGACTTGAGATAATGCTTATACTTTCATTTGATTGTTATCATTAATCTGATCGAATAAAAAAGAGGTTTAAAAAAAATCATTTTTGAATTTTTGTTTTCGCTTTATTTGCTAGGGACTAGCAATAAGCTGGTTGGGGGGTGTGTTGAGTGTTAGAAAGTGCATATTTATAAAGGAGAAAATCGTTATTTTATATATCAAGTATTATTAACAACCCTTACTTTTATGTGTTTAAGTTTCTTGTACTTTAAATTATGTGTGTTTTATTTTAATTAAGTATTTTATGTATTTTAGGGGGTATTATAGTCATTTCACAATAAACGAGAGATCAAATGGCAAAACGGATATCATTTTTGAACTCAGGACGGTCGAAAACCTTAGGAGGAGTATAAAAAGAAAAATGGCACTGTTCACATGTACGATACTATTCACATGTACGACACTGTTCACATGTACGGTACTATTCACATATACGGGTACTGTTGGCGTTACTGTGCAAATAGTGGCTGTTGACTGTACTGTACAAATAGTGGCTGATGACGTGGCGAAATCCTGAGCGTCCAAACTGTTTTTAATCCGATGGCCATGATTTACTCGATGTAACTATAAAAAGGGGGCCTCCCCCCCTAATTTGGCACCTCTGAATCCATTTTTGGGGTTCATTTTCTGTAATTCTCTCTCTATCTTATATTTTCTTTGTATTTTAATAAATTCTCATTTTGCCCCTAGTTCAACTATGAGTGGCTAATTTTCTTTCAAGCTTGGGTTGAAGGTGAAGTCTCAACATGTGTCATGGGCTTGATTTGGTAAATTTATTTTCTCTTCCCCTCTAGTTTTTGTGAATGTTTTGACTTTTCGTCGACAAATAATACTAATCTTGTCTAGTACTGCCCTGGTTTCACCGGCACCCTAGTATAAGATTATTATTATTTGGCACGATAAGCCCTTAGCACCATATTTATTAGAGCGTGGTTCACGAGGTGTGGATTCCCCTCTCATGATTTAATTGGTATTAATAAGGAATATTTAGCCCATGATGCATGTTAATACGAATCCAGATACCCAAGTATGTCATTTAATAGATTTACACTTCAATTTATTCTTCCCATTTTAATTTCAATTTCAGAATTTATTCTCGCCATTTTAATTTAAGTTTTAGTATAATCCAAATCATTTTCCACCTTAAATCCAATCACCCATTCACTAAATTAATTCTATATATAATTAAAATCAACCTCCTCGTGGGATCGACACTCGTCACCATTGATCTACACTACAACAGATTCGTGCGCTTGCGAGTTCAATAAAATTTGCACAACACCTACCACACTCACACACTGTCATTTGGATCATTGGCACTCTCTGCAGATGGAGCACAATTAGTGCTCATGTTCATAATGTTTTGAGTAAGTTGGTCCACAGTGACATCCAATTTTTCTACAATAATTTTATAAAAATAAATCTTAATTGGAAACAATTGCACATAATATTATAAAAGAAAAGTAAATAAATTTTATGAGCAAGTTTTACTAATCTCTCCAAACTTCCAATCTCTAGTAGTGATAATTGCTTGGACTGTCTCTGGCTTCAATACACGTCGAAATTGATCAAGAACTCGACCGCCAACACTGAAAGCTGATTCAGATGCAACAGTGGATATAGGAATGCTCAAGATATCACGAGCCATGGAAGAAAGGTTAGGATAACGAAATCCGTTTCCTTTCCAAAAACTTAGAATGTCCAAATTAATCTTTCTATCAATTCTTGGCTCATCTAAATAAAGTTCCAATTCAGATTTTCTAACATAAGCACTACAATCCATGTTATCAAAATCATCAAACTCCTACAAAATAATTAAGAAATAAGAATAGTCAAAATTTAAAACAAGTATGGAAATAATAAGTTTTACAATGAACAAATAAGAAAATTGTAAATATACCTCGAACATATCCATAGTCCTTTGGTTAAGTGTACTTTGACTATTGTCATTACGTCCCGCACTTGAACCAGCATCACTCATTTGAGTGAGTACGGATGCAGTCAAGGAAGATGGTGTGATCAAATTATACTCACCAAAAATTGAAAACAACTTATCTCGAACATGTTTCAACTCCTCAGAATTTTGACCATAAGCCTTGCTATAAGCAAACTCAATAAATGTCATCTTGTATCTAGGATCCAAGATGACCGCTATGGCCAAAATGGTACAAAAATCATACCAGTACTTCTCAAATTTTTCAATCATTTTTTGTGCCATAGTTTTCATGTACACATCCTCACTACACAATAATTGATCCAAAGCAACCTTAGCCGCAAACACCTTCGGAAAATACAAATTTGAAGTGGGGTATTTTGAACTAAAAAAAATGCATGTGATCTCATAAAACATAGACAAGAATTTGCCAATCTTTTCTATTTTCCCCCATTCTTCTTCAGAAGGGCAATTCTTGTAATTAGAGCACTCAATTGTAGATGACGGAAAGCATTTTTGTAATACAGAACACTATCAAGCATGAGAAAAGTTGAATTCCATCTTGTAGGAACATCTTGTCTTAATCCTTTTTTGTCATCTAGAGATACTTGCTTAACACACTCTAAAAATTTTCTTTTTCTTACTTGTGACCTTTTAACATATTTCACACTCTCACAGGCTTTCTCAATTTCTTTCAATCCTTGTTGAACAATTAAATTAATAATATGAGCACAACATCGAATATGAAAGAAATCCCCATCGCACACCAAAGCATTCCTTAATCTCAATTGACTTTTTAACATTACAACACAAACATCATTACTTGAAGCATTGTCTACAGTCAATGAAAAAAATCCTTTTCTCAATACCCCATTCACACAACAATGATAATATTTTTTCAGCCAAAGCAACCCTAGTGTGTGGAGTTGGCATTTCACAAAAATTCAGCACTTTTTTCTGTAAATTCCATCCCTTATCAATAAAATGTGCAGTGAGACACATATAACCATCTGTAGTTATAGAAGTCCATAAATCAGTAGTAAGACATATTCTACTAGGAGCTTCTTCTAACATGCTTCTAATTTTTGCCTTTTCCCTATTATGCATTTTTAACACATTGGCTTTCGCAGTGTTCCTAGAGATGTTGGGCACTTCATCACACAAATAATTCCAAATCCTTCTAATTCCCTCATATTCAACAAATTGAAATGGCAAATCATGCATAATAATGGCAGAAGACAATAATTCACGAAACACATGAGCTTTAAACTTGGGAACACGAGTTGACAGTCCATCACTATGATCTAACATCATTTGTACAAGATCACGCTTTTGAAATTTTGCACAAGTTTCATAATGTCTTCTGAGATTACCTGTACCAGAATTGCGCATAGCCACGTACTCAATGCTGCATTTTTTACACACCGCTCTCGGCTTGTTGTCCGAATACTTATCCCCCGGAACCTTTCGGAACAATGACCAAACTTGTGAAGTTAGTTTCCTTTGCCGTGGTGCCTTTTGTGCCACTGGCCTTAAACCTTTTTGAATCTCTTCTTCCAGTTCGATTACGTCATTTACATCATCATCTCCAATACTAGAATCGTTAATTGTGTAGGCTGAATTATTTTGGCTTGTGTCCATTCTCCTAAAAACAAAATAATTGAACATTATTCAAGGGCCCTAATTAATAGCAAAACAGCACCAAAACAACAAAAAAATAGCAGTAAAACAGCAGCAAACACAACAGCAATGCTAGCAAAACAACAGCGGCAGCGAAACAACAGTCAAACAATAACAAAATAGCAGTAAAATAGCAGTAAAATGACAGCAAAACAGCAGCAAGACAGCAGTGAAATAGCAGTAAAACAGCAGTAAACACAACAGCAATGCTAGCAAAACAATAGCGGCAGCGAAACAACAATCAAACAATAACAAAATACCAGTAAAACAGCAGCAAGACGACAGTAAAACAGTGATGAAATAGCAGTAAAAAGCAACAAACACAACAGCAATGCTAGCAAAACAACAGCGGCAAGGAAACAACAATCAAACAATAACAAAATAGCAGTAAAACAGTAGCAAAATGAAAGCAAAACAGCAGTGAGATAGCAGTAAAACAGCAAAAAAAATGAGCTTGAAAGCTAAAAGCTTTTCATTCGACAGTAAAATGACATGAAACAGAGAATAACCTAATTCAAATCCAACTTGCAACTAGTTAACTACTAAAAGCCTACCCAGCCAGAATTAGCAATTCACGGGTGAAACACCTAATCAAATCTAAAATAAACCCTAATGAGCAAAATACAGCAAATTAATTAATAACAAGAACAGAGAAATAGAGAAAGAAAATGAAACATACGAGAAAATGGGCGAGATTGAACAACTGAATGCTTGTTGTTATTGCACTGCCGCACGAGTTAGCTACTGCTGTGGGTTCGAGTTGCGCGGCTGATGCTCCTGGGTTGCTGCCGGGTCGCGGGCTGCACTCGCGTTGCTACCAGCGGCTGTTTTTGTTAATTGATTGCTTCACTTGGTATGGGTGGCCGGTGAGTGTGATTCATGTCAGAGGTAGAGAGGGTGAGGCGATAAGCAACGAGAGTGGCTGTAGTGAGGGGAGAATTTTTAGATTTAGCCCCTTTAGGTTTTCACTACTTTATTTTTGTTTTTTCTTAAAATTACAATATTAACCTTCAAATTTTAAAAAAATTTTAAATAAATTTAAGGATAAAAAAATAATTTAATTAAACGAATCATAAACAAATCGATCTATATTCGATTCGTTTATGACCCATTTATTAAATGAATTGTAAACGAATAAATGAATTTAAATTTTTAAATCCG
Organism: Citrus glauca; assembly: GCA_029633175.1. Classification (NCBI taxonomy): domain Eukaryota; kingdom Viridiplantae; phylum Streptophyta; class Magnoliopsida; order Sapindales; family Rutaceae; genus Citrus; species Citrus glauca. The sequence continues at coordinate 2,158,789 of JAQOOD010000009.1, forward strand.
CATTCGATTCATTTAATTAACGAATCGAATCGAATTCACTCACTTATTAAACGAATCAATTTTTTCAAACCCAAACTCATTTAATTCGCATCGAATCGAACCGAATAAATGAATCACCACATATTGCCACCCCTAAAATCTCACCTTGCTGTTGCTGCAGTTGATTCTGCTCTTCTTCATCTTCTCTCCTCGCACGCTTCGCCCCAATCGGCACACCAAACAACCTCGGAGTCAGATCCAACTCCTCCGCCTCCTCCACCTTCGCGCCGCCTTCATCGGCCTTCCTCGCCGGCAGTACCTCCACCGTCTTCCCCTCCGGCAGACTTACGTTGTCCAGCTGACTGGACGCGTAATTCGTCATTAAAGCGAGTATGTTATTACACAATCCTTTCAACTGACTCAACTCGTTATTCAGTTGCGCGTTTTCTTTTCTCAACATTTCGTTCTCTTCTAGAAGCTCCGGCATCGTCGTACAACTCGTAGTTCTAATCACGGTCGTAGTCGGCACCGCCACCGGCGACGAATTAGCTGATATCACCTGTTCCTTGCCGGAGTTCGCCGGCGAAATCGACCGTGCAACCGCAGCGACCGTCACAGTACACGCCGTGGCAGCTGTGAACCAGAACAGGGAAACAAGATGCAGCAGAGAAAATCAACTGCGTCGGGGCGGCCATCTGGCACCGACGGATCTGATTTTTCGTATCGGATGGTCGTCGATTCCCGTAAGTTTTCATTTTTATGATAACAGGATCATAAATTCAGTATATGCATTTGATTTGTTGGTAAAATTTAACAACAGGATACACAAAGGTGGCTAGAGGGAAGTCTCGTCTCTCTAAACTCATTTTCGCTCAGGTACCTAATTTTTTGGTAATTTTACTTGTAACACTTTGTGGGTTTGTTGAGTTTGAACTGGGTCACTGAGCTTTAGTAGGTTCTTTGAACTTCTTATTTGATTTGATCAATTGGGTTTAATTCAATTTTACTTTTGGATTTTTATATGTTTGTGATTGCAGGCTGCCATTCAATTGATAGGATTGTTGTTCACATTTGTATTAAATTCGAAGGAAGAGGGTCCCAATCCACTTTCTCTTTCCTCTGCTTCTCTTGGATTGGTTTCTCTTATAATTGGAGAATTAGGTTGTTGTTAACTTCATCATTTTCCTTTAATTTTTGTATTTGATTTGTTGGTTCACGTAATGTTGAATATCTTCGTGTACTGTAGGTCGAAAGCGCAGCCGAGTCAGTCTCTTGAGAGTTTGCGTGGTTGCATCGTCTATTGCTGTGCTCCTCTCTGTATTTAGTGTCGTCAGGACTAATTCAATTTTAGAGGTCAGTTATTATTATTATTATTTTACTTTTCAATTTTTTCAAAATTGTGAGGGAAGTTTCATTGTTTACAAGTGTTAATTTATCTGTTTCGGTACATTGCTATTTGTCTTTTCAATTGCACTAGTTTCAAATGGAATTCCCATCTTGATAGAAAACTTAACATTGCTGTTCTTGATGGATGACTGCACTTAGTAGTCTAGCCCAAAAAAGGGGCAGTGCGTTAGAATATGAAATGACTGGGTGACAGACTTGTTTCTAACATGTTGTGACATTTAGATGAAGAAGACTTGTGCCACGCAAAATTAACTGATTTTGACTTCTAACAAGCAATTCTCATTCTTCCTGATAATATTTAGAATCTATTTCTACAAAACAATAAATATTAATTGACTATGATATATGGTGTTCGTTGAAGTATTGAAGTCCTTTTTTCTTTTTCCAATTCTGGACCAGAAGTTAGTAAAAATGCCCACTAGCTTGTGTTATCCTATTGGTATTTGGGAAGTGTTCGCAATGTCAATCAAGTAGAGTGTGTTATTGCTTAATAGTAGTTGCCGCCTTAGAATAGGTAAAGTTGAGTTGGTTGAAGAGCCCTACTTATGTATTTTTTAAAATGTGAGAAATTTGTATCTTTTTTTGAATTTGGATATGTTGGGTGTGCACTGGAGAGTAAGATTTATATGGAATACAGTAGATTTATATGGAATACAGTGCTCTGATGATCTGCTAGCATTATAGAGTGATCAAGGAGTTTTGCAGAAGTGTGGATTTTTCTGTTGAGTCTTATTGGGAATATATGTGTGTTAGAGACCCTTTTTCTCAAGAAGTTCTTGTTGTTCCATTATAGAAGCTGACAATGTTCAAGATTAAAACAGTTCCATTTTTGCTTTCTACAAAGTGGCTTGAGGAAATATGGAAATGGATCGGCATTGACTTAATTCAACGAATTTGAATTCGGCGGTGCTTATTTTTCTTAACCTTTTTTGTAAAACAACAAGAGGACATGAGGGGCCCGTGGGAAAAAAAGGAGTACCTTAACCCTGGGACATCATTGCAAGTTGGTATCACATTTGTTTATTCATGCCTAATTTATGATGGCATTTCAAAGTGATGGATTTTGCACAGACAAGCTTCCTGATTGGTTTATCTATGAACATACAATACTTATCCTGTCATGCTGGAATTCCTAAAATGGGTAATCCAGTACTTATTTAATGCTAGTTGAGTTATTTTCTAATAAACAGAGTACATAAGTCTTTCAGGTCCTATAGAATTCTACCAAGAATCTGGATGTTATATCTCCTTCCACCACGGATTAATAATGTTGTAACTATTATAATTTCCAGAAATCATTGTGAAAGAAGGGAATAGGGTATAGATCTACTTTAACTATTTATGAATGGTGAGTATGCTCCCCTTCAACTCATATGTTCAGAATGGTTACTGAGTTTGGAATTAGAAAATTGGATCATCAAGACTACAAATGCATGAATGCATGCTTAAAGAAAACTGATTTTCATTTCATCTCAAAAGTTATGTTGCAGAGGTTAAGTAGTGGTTCTCTCAAGCTCTCTGACTGTAATATGAATCTATTGTTTAGGTTATAAACAACCCAAGCATCTGGGAAACAAAGAAGTTTGAACTTCTTGAAACTGCACGTGTTCTGATCGGTAAGTTCACTGTCTTTATGTTAACGTGTTCTGATCGGTAAGTTCACTGTCTTTATGTTAACTAGTATATCTGTTGTCATGTTTTTGTCATAATATCTATATAACCTAAACACTGTTTTCTATGTATCCTTATACAGGATCATCGGTACAGATATTTCTTGTCAGCACTACAATTTCCCTCGTTCATAACATGTCTCCTCCCAAGAAATCTTCTTAGTAGTTTCCTATGACTTAAATACTTTTTTTTGGGCGGGATTGTATCTTCGAACTGAGCTCTGTTTTGGCTGGATTGTAACTGCAAAATCACTTAATATGTCAATGGTTAAAAGAGGAATTTACTTTTGTCTTTCCAGTGGTTTGCTTTACATCTTTTCTGCCTCAAGGAGCTTCTCATGGGAATATATTTTTGTGCCTGTACTGTAGTTTTCATTATGATGAGACTTCTTTTTCTTCTCTTTTTCCTTTATAAGCATGATGCAGAACCATGCCTCTCTGACCCACATCTGTTTTAATCAATCTAAGTACGCTCATGAGCATGTCAGCTTTCATAAAAATCTTGCTCCACTAATTTGCAAATTCGAAACACAAACCACTTTAGAATATTGTATGGTGAAAGCATTTACTGCTCTTATTTGGTCAGCCTCATTGCATTATAATCTGTAATTCGTGAACAAGGAGAGTGGTTGGGCTGGCTTAGAGTGTGCTCTCTGGTGCTTTATTGAGAATGAGAAGGAAACAAAGAGAGTTTGGGACCATGGGGCCATGCCAATGCGGCAATGCCCACAATTTCTTTGCTTAAGGAGTTAGCAATAATGTTTTTAAAGTAAATAATAGTTGTCAGTGCTTTGCAACTGGCACCATATGCTTTTGAGCAAATTGAAATGTAGATTGAAATTCACACACTAACCAAAATGATAGAATGAAGCCAAATATTCCTTAGATTTGTTACACTACCTACTAAATGATAAATATTCTCGGCGATCACGAAAAATTTCCTAGTATTTGATTGCACAGCCCAACTAACTACAAGGTAAGAGCAGTTGTGGTTTGGTTGATAGTTTTTTGTTTGTCCAATTTTTCTCTGTGCACATGTGATCATAACCTAACCTCTAATCAAACAGACCATGCAACTAGCTAACAAGTTCAAATTTATATTTAATTACTATATAGTACAAATTTACATTTACAAAGCCATTTGCCAACGCTTCTTCGAGATCCCTAACAGAAAAGGAAAATAGATAAATCCAACTTTTTTTTTTTTTCTGGATCTGCTATTTGCTTGCAGTAAAGATTACATTTTCATAAATCTGATCTCCACAGGCAGGATTAATACTTCATAAATCACTTACAATAATGGAGCTAATCATGAGAATATCTAACCGCGAAGAGAAGCATAACTATTGATCAAAGCCAAGGCATTGCTAGTCATATGAGCAATCTTCACAATCTGGGCCCTCACAACTTTCCCATTCACCGTATTCTTCTCAAATCCATCGCTGCAAGTAGTCTCATCAGTCAAAGCAGCACTAACCCAAGTCTGTATATCACTCATTGTAAGTTCAAAATTTGAAGCTTTGACCAGACCCATTTCGCCAATGGACTTTCTGAGCTCATCAACTGAATCGCTCAGCTCCTCCAAGCAATCTTGCATGGCATCCATCTCTCTAGGCTTCATTCCAGGGCTTTTCGACATCTTTAACATGACGGCTGACGTTGATTTAGCCACTGCAAGGGTCACGTTGAGGGATGCATGGGCGAGGAGCTTAGGGCTTGTTTGGATTAAGCTTGCATGTCTAGCAAGGGATTTATAGCAAAGTGTTGGATAAGTTGTTGAACTGCAAGATGTTTTGATGAACTCAGTGCTAGCTGTAATTTTAGAGGGGACATTTCTGGATGCTGAGCTTGAATTTAAGTAGGAAAAAATGGCTAGTAAAATGAGAAAGTATTTAAGCATATGATTTGAGGATGAACCTTCCATGTCTCTCTCTCTGACCTTTGAAATTATGAGCAAATGAAGTGAGGATTGAGTTATGTGATGAAAACGCACAGGAAAGGGTGTCCATTTTATAGGGCAAAAAGTGCTACAGTCAAAATATCAATGGGACCCAAAGTTGACAACTGGCAGCCAACGTTCAAGAACAATGTACTAATCCTTCAAAGCTATTTTAGATTCTAATCGAGGCGAGTGGTGAATTTGAACAAAATTCATCTTGAAATTAACGGAGTAAGCTCCTCTCATAATGTCGGTTTCTCCATTACAGTAGCAGGTGGTTAACTGGTTAAATTCGTGACAGTCCTTTGCTCTCTTATGCTTGAACTTTTGCAAATAAACCCCTTCCAGCTACAAAATTTCGGCAGTGAATGGTCAATCGACTATTCTGAAAATTGTAAAGAGTAAGTAGTTAAAAGGAGAAATATCAATCTCTGAATAAAGAAAATTAAAGAACCAAGCGATAATAAATTTGTTTTTGGCTGGAGATATTTGTATCTGATTTGATCTGTTTTGATCGATTATTGTGATTAATTAAATAGATTTATGTATCAAAATTTGATTTAACCGATCTACACTTCCGTGCTCACACTTTCTTTCTTTATTATTGGAACGTGTAACGCTCGACAGATTCTAGAGTTTATGTGCAACTGTTGGGTTATTACTACTCATTTTGCTTTTAGATGCCGACAGCGGGCCCAAAAGGATGGCGGGAAGCCAATTCCAAAAATATCTGAGCACAATCAATAATTGATCCCGTCCTTAACTCGCAAATTGTGCAGATGAAGTTAAGGCGAAATTAAATCCAATGCTTTTTGAAAGATAGGAACAACATATTGGTATTCAAAACTGAACTGCATGCTTGAATCTGGGAGCCCACAAAATGACCAAGTTGAGGGAAGGGTTTCAACTTTGGCCTACCGGCTACTGCTACTGACCAAGGAAACTTAATTAAATTTGGAGATATATTCTAAGAAAAAATCTCTTAACAAGTTGTGTGAGTGTACCTACAGGAAATAATATAATTCGATTCTGTCCTTAAACTCTCAAATTGCAAAACAAGTTGAGGAAATTGGCCTCACGTTTGCCCCAAAGAAAGGAATGGAAAGCTGAAGAAATGCAGTGCATTTGGATTTCAAAATTTAGCTGCTTGCTTTTTGGATTTCAAATGCAGCTAAGCTGCGTAGGGTCATCCTTAGCTACATCTCGGAGCCCACTAGTTTCAATTTGCATGAAAAAGATTGCATGATGCTGGGCTTGGGACCTAAGTGCCACTATCTTAAGGAAAGGAATGGGGTGGGGGACACTCCCACAATTTTCGTATTTTAGATTAAAAAAATAACTATACAAAAATTTACATTATTTTTAAATAATTGAAATAATGAAAATTTTTTGGCTTTTTTTTTTGTTTTGACTTAGATCTCTTTATAGACCAATCAGTTTGCTTTAACATAAGTTTAATTTGACTATTTTACTCCTATGACATAAATTTATTAAATTCTTACAAAAACATTTGTTATGTATTGTGCCGTAATAATTTAGATATTTAGTTTTATAACTTATATAATCTAACACTTTTAGATGAAATCCAATAATTTTCAATACCCCTATTTATATGATATAAATTTGACATCCAATAAATTCAATGCACAAATGAACATACATTCTCTTTTTGCATGATAATGGCTATGGAAAACACCAATTTGCATGTGGGGAGGATGATAGTTTGGGAAAATACCCGCATAATTTAAGATTAGTCATTGGGTTAAGAATATAAGCAAACATCTCTCAATTTTTAAGTATAAGTTAGGCTTTTTGTCATCTATAACATGAACTTAAATGATTAACAATCAAACCCAAAACCATGAAAATTAGTATGAATCAGTTAATCTACGCCAAGAAATAAAAAGGATAAGAAAAAAGAGGCTTTCACTACTAGTCCGAAACACAAAAGAGTAAAAGTGAGTTTCATCAGTAAGTTAGCTAAAATCTAAATCTACCCTCTACCTATACGAGCAAGAGTTTGAGAAGTAAATTTTTTATTTCAACTCCTTAAGAAATTTAAACCGTTGAGCCAACCGACACCCTAGTTATATCGGCGAGAATAACAATTTATTAATATGTAGACTTAAAACACTAAGCCGGTCGCAAAAGATAAATATTTTAAAATGACTTATCAACATAATAGTGATTAGTGGCTTGATTTAAACAGTGAGACCGAAGGAAGAAAAGAGGCTCTGACCGTGGGACCATAATAATGCCCATAATTTCATTGCTTAAGCAGTGTGCAAATAATCTTTTTCTAAAATAAGAGTTTGCAACTATTGATTCGTTTGCCTGCTTAATTGTTCAGCATTCGAAATAGCCTCACTTAACAAAATAACGGAATAAAGCAAACATCCTTAGATTTGTTGGATGACATATACCCACTAAATATATAAATCTCACTTTGTTAGTGTGCCACCATGAAATGATTCAGCCTTAGATCAGGTCACATCTTTCTTTCGGCCCAATCAATTTCAAGAATAAAAGAGAAACTCATAAGTTCTTGAGGAAATTCGTCATGAATTCAAGGTAATGTAAAAAAAAAATTTTAGATTGATGTGACATTTTTTAGGGCCTCCATATCATCGTCTGTCACTAATTTGGTGGAGCAATTTTCGCTTGGTTCATAGCTTCTTGTTTGTCCAATTTTTCCTCTGTGCCCATGTGATATTCTCTTGGATTCAACTGAAAGCTAATTATCATAGTATGTTTGCATCTACCAAGTTAACATTTACAACTTTTACTTACGCCTTGTTTGTTACTGAAGTATTGGAGTTTTCAAGTGATAATTATTTTAGAAAAAAATTATAATTATAAAATAAAAGTTAAAAATATATAATAAATATAATTTTTAAATAATAATTTTAAAAAAAATTAAAAATTTTATAATTTTTTCATTATGAAATTATAAGATCAAATCAATTTGCTTTCTAAACCGCAATAACTAATGTTTACCAAATAATTTAATAAGTTACAATAGAGCGAACTCAATACAAACAGCGCCTAACACTCATTCTACTTACCACCACTCATTTCAACATATCTCTTGCCAGTTCTCAGTTTGTCTTACAGTAGGAATATATTAAAGATACATGACCAATATTAAATAGAATTTTATTTCCCGACAAAAGATTAACAATATACACATATGTGAGTTAACATTAATGCTGAAGCTCATCATCATCACAGTTTCTAATTAAGCATGAAGAGAAGCATAACTATTGATCAAAGCCAAGGCATTGCTAGTCATATGGGCAATCTTCACAATCTGGCCTCTCACAACTTTCCCATTAACCGTATTTTTTTCAAATCCATCGCTGCAAGTAGTATCATCAGTCAAAGCAGCACTAACCCAAGTCTGTATATCATTCATTGTGAGTTCAAAGTTAGAAGCTTTGATCAGACCCATTTCGCCAATAGACTTTCTGAGTTCATCAACTGAATCACTCAGCTCCTCCAAACAATCTTGCATGGCATCCGCCTCTCTAGGCTTCATTCCAGGGCTTTTCGACATCTTTAACATGACGGCTGACGTTGATTTAGCCATTGCAAGGGTCACGTTGAGGGATGCATGGGCGAGGAGCTTAGGGCTTGTTTGGATTAAGCTTGCATGTCCAGCAAGGGATTTATAGCAAAGTGTTGGATAAGTTGTTGAACTGCAAGATGTTTTGATGAACTCAGTGCTAGCTGTAATTTTAGAGGGGATATTTCTGGATGCTGAGCTTGAGTTTATGTGGTAAAAAATGGCTAGTAAAATGAGGAAATATTTTGATGATGAAGATTCCATTTTCTCTCTTGCTCTTTTTCTGAATTCTGAATATATGGGCTATATTGTGATGATCATGAGACGAAAATGGGAGAAAAGTTCTCCATTTTATAGGGCAACAAAGTGCGACAATGAATACATCAATGGGACCGTAATAAATTGAAACCTGTGGCCCAGCGGCCAAGAAAAGTGTGCTAGTAGTTGCTACATATATTGGTTTTAATATAGGCAAGTGGGTGAGTAGAAACAAAATTTAGCGACAGTTCAATATGTCACGGATCCCATACAGATGCATAAAAGCCGAGACGATGATGTTCACTTGAATTATTATCTGTACAAGATATTTGGTGAATCAAATTAAGTGTTTCTTTAAAGCAATTTATTTAGTTATATATGTACAAATAAATATAATGCAACTCTCGTTAGGATGTTGAAAACAATTCAATTGATTCCAAAACCGACTGATTTGATGAACGATTGAATTAATAGGTTGCAGCGAAATTTCCCCCGCTCAAGTACATTTTTGATCGGTTTCAATGATTTTGATAAATATAACCAGTTCAGCGAGTAGATTGAGTTGCTAATTTTTTTTTTTCCTTGATAACTAAATTTGTTAAATGTGAAAAAAAACCTCAATGGTTTTGCGCCGACAAAAGACCTTTATTATTGTTATTATTATTCATCGCCAAAAAGTTGTAATACATATGAAATTAAAGCCATTTGAACAGAAAACGACTAGACATATCAGAACGTAACATTGGACTGCTGAGTGCACGCACTGATTAGTTTGAAGATGCTAAGAAAATGTGTGAACGTGAAACTACAGTCCATCCTATCCTTAAATCTCAAGTTGTGGTTCAAGTAGCACATGCTTATAAAAGCAAAATGCAAGTAATTAAGCTGAGGAGAACGGCGGATTCCAATTTATAACTGAGCTGCTTTAATATCGGAGCCCACAAATACCAACTTGATGATATACGCCCAGTTCACACTGAATGGTCCTGGGACCGACGTTAATTTACTAGTTGATGAAGTTGATTGGTTGCCGCCTAATCCGACTGCCGTCAATTTTGTTGGCTTTGATTGCATTTATCAATGTATAGTATGTGTTTTAATAACTCTTTTCAAATTGCTGCCGCTGGTCTTGAAAATTCTAGCAATTCGTGGATTCAATCGAGAAAGTAAGCTTCGTTTATTTGTTATTAATTTGTGACTGCTCCCAAGTCGGTTCTTCAGGCCATACAAATTTGAAGGCGAAGCATTAGGGGATCTTGGATTCTTGGGTACCCGACCCTGAATAGCTTACTATTTTTTTTTCATTTATATCGAAAATTCATAACTTTGAATCATGGAAGAGACCCTACAGCTGTTTTCATTGTGCATCAAATTACCATCACGAAAAACTTGGGTGCTATAGAGTAATTGTCAAACTTCTTTAATATTAAATTGAACCTTCATTATAAATCAGTGATAAATTGATAATTTCCCGAATCAGGTAGTGTGATCGCTACCCATAAGGATCCCCTCTACATTCAACGATCTTCATGCCCTCCTCTTAAATAATTACTGAACGAATGGAGAAGATATGGGGATACAGCAAAATTTCAGTAACGGGTGGATCCCCTTCCCATGCTGGCGCAATGATTTTTTTTTTTTTTGGCGTGGGGGGGGGGGGGGGAGACCTCACAATCAGATAAACACGAAGTATTTGGTAAATAAAAACAAAACGAACTATTGGTTGAAAACTACTGGAAATCAATTCTGGTATATCGTATATTGAAGGATGTAATTCAAGGAACCTGCCGAGTGATCAAAATAGCTATTTTTATTTTTATTTTGCAATTATATATTTACATCATGTTTGTAGCCCATAACGTAATTAAATATCTCTGACTAAAGAATTATGAGTTATGGCTTATCTAGCTAAGAATAAAGTGTTTTGAAATATTTTCGAAAAAATCCGCGTATAATGGAAACATCATTTTCAAAAAAAGGAATTGATGCTAGAATTTATGAATCGATATTCTCTAATAATGGATTTGGATTCAATGTTGAGCTAATTTGTACTCAATTCTTCATAATCTTTTTATTGTTAAGAAAATGATAGATCAATTTAGTATTGAATCCAAATATCCCTGTAATATGTTAATTTATTTAATTTTTTCTTAGCTTCGTTCATTCTTTACCTATAAATATCTACCTAATATTTATTTGATATAAACGCAAAATATGATGCAAAACCTGTTTAACCTTTATGTCTCCATAAGTTAGAAAAATGCAAGATGGTGCACTCATTTTAATTGTTAGAGCATATATAAATGTTAGTATTGCTCTTGTATATATCTAGATATATCGTATGGACTCAACAAAAAGAAATAAATTTTCCACAGCTGGTTGTCATATTAGTTCCCATGATACGTACCAAAGTTCTTACAATAATGACGCTATAATAGAATTCATGTATTTGTACAAACATTGCATTTACCGTACATTTTTTTTGTTTTTTTTTTCTTTTTTCCCTAGCTTTTATGACAAATTTTACCATCCACTAATTCAAACAATCTCACACGCTGAAAAAGATCATTTGCATAATTTGAAATAAGCTTCGATGTGGCTCTATAAAAAATTTTGTCTATACTGTCCTGTGGGTATGAAAAGATGATCGAGGACCACATGCAAAAAATGCCAACAATTTTGTTTCTCCCTACCCTATCTCTTATTCTTCTGCAATAATTGAAGAAATTATATGCCCCACAATTACCCTCAAATTTAGGGCACATTACCCTATATAAAGAAGGGCTCTTGCCCTTTTTCTCATCACACCTCAACTTCTATTATTATAATGGAATCTTTCACATGCTCAAAGTTTCCTTCTTGCTATAGCCTTGCCATTATTATCACTCTTCTATACTTTTGTACTACAACAACATGCTTGCCGACTAGATTATTAGTGCAACAATCACCAGTGAAATCCAACTCCAGTAGTACAGAGTTTATTAAAACTTCATGTAGGGTAACATTGTACCCCGATTTATGTTACAATACGCTTTCGTCTTATGCTAGCACCATACAAACAAACCCTACGGAATTGGCCAATGCAGCACTCTCAGTGAGCCTAAATGAAGCAAAATCTACTTCGGCATTGGTGTTGAAGCTATCAAAGGGGCTGGAATTGCGGCCGAGAGAAGCCGGTGCCGTGAAGGACTATGTGGAGAACACGAGAGACTCGGTGGATGAATTGCAGCAATCGTTGCAAGCAATGGAAGATCTGAAAGGACCAGAATTTGAGTTCAAAATTAATGATCTACAAACTTGGGTGAGCGCTGCTTTGACAAATGAAGATACTTGCATGGACAATTTCGAAGGGAATGGCTTGAATGGGAAAGTTAAGGAAACTATTAGAGGACGTATTGTAAGGGCTTCTCAACTAATTAGCAACGCATTGGCTCTCATCAACCAACTCAATCAGTAATTGCACGTACTTTGTATCTTTTAATAAGTACTTGAAACCTTGTAATTAACTTGTAAAGTTCATTTAATCAATGAGTGTTCATTTTCAGTACTTATGTACCCACCTGGACTTTTAGTAATTTTGTTTCTTCATTTTTTCTAATTCATTAATATGTATTATATAATTTTTTAAAAATAGGTGTCTAACGTGAAGTATGATACAATAATTTATTGATAAGATAAGATCGTCAAGGACTTATTATCCATATCTTAAATTATATGAACACAAATCATCACTACATGAATAGTGCAGGTATAGTTCCATGAATTGGAAAGCAGGCGACTTGATTGTTTATTAGGACATTAATTATGTAGAAGTCTTTATCATGAGAACCTTTGAATTCAAGGGTCCTCTTTTATGTATAATCTCAAAAAATTCTTCTCACAGGTTCAACCTTTCATGTTCTGAAGGATTGATCCTTTCTTTTAATGTCTGAATTTCTACTAAAAATTAAATTAATCCTATCATTAAAACATTAAATTAATCATATCATTAACTCACCTTGATTGAAAGTAGAAGAATATATGTATTTTTTTAGCACCTGTGACTGCCAATTACATTATAAAATTTGCTTAAAAAATACGCCATCAGATACATTAGATTCAAAACTACTCATATATTATTTGTACGATATTTCTAATATCAAATGCATATCTACTAACATGTATTCTTAAAACACAGGTTATGGGTGTTCAATATCCAATTAAACCAATCAATCCAGTACAAACCAATTGAATTTTTGTCAGACTGGCCTTTTGATTGGATTGGATTGGATTACAAAATTAAAAATCCAATATTATTGGAGTTTATGGATCAATTTGTTCAAATTCAATATAAACCAATACAAGCCAACCAATTAATTTGTATTTTCTTTATTTATTTTTTAAAAAAGCTACATGTCACTTTTATATTTAACTTGTTAAAAAAATAAAATCTAATTTCGTATGACTGAATATTCATTAATACTATAAAGTACAAACTGCAAGCCGTAACCAATGGCTTCTTTCAATATTCAAATTTCAATTTCATTTAACCATATGATAATAAAATACATGAATTATGAAATATTAAAGGAGCTGACTTTTTTTTTCAATTATTAGTTTTTAGAACTCTGAAGTGTCAATTGATGAGTTTTATTTGTAAATTTTTATTTTAATTAGATTGAGCACATTGATCGGATCGAATTAAAGTGGATTTGACTTTTTATTAGTTTGAAATATACTAAATTTCAATCAATAATTGGATTGAATTGGATCCAAAATATAAAACCTAATATACGATACATTGAACTTAAATTTGACAAAATTCAATAAATTTAAACCATTGAACACCACCCTCAAACGCATTAACATAATTCATCATTTAATTGTTCCAAAATCAATTAGAATTATGGGCCGCCTACATTGCAATATAAGTAACTTCCTTGTCACTCTTTTCAAATATTGCATAGCACTTATTACATTAACACGTAAATTGTAAATACGACATAAAAAATTGTTAAAGAATTATGCCAATCCAAAAGAAAATCTCCACAAACAGCGGCTGCCGTTTAGCAGCGTTTCGGGCAATGTTTAGACGACATGTGCGATGTCTTCTCGATGATAGACGATACCTTGACTTTCACTAACAAGCTTATGCCAAATTAATGTGACACGTGTCCCGTCCTTATGGGGTGGGGCACATGGGCCTTCAATAGGCCCCCCTTAGCCCTCACGTGTTGTGTTTATCCCTTACAAACGTTGGCTAACCGAGCCGCCAATATCACGTGCCAGAATTTCCAAACAATAAAATATATTTTTCTTTAATTTGACTAATTAATCCAGACCTCCATTTTCTCTTTCTCGAATGAACCTAGACTTCTAATTAAATACTTCATTTTTTTTTGTTTATTTTTTAAGTTGTTATTTCGCAACGTAAAGTTTTTACAACGCTATTGCTGAAAAAAAAAACTTTACAATATTATGAATTAAGTTTTCAATTGTTCACAATATTGTAAATTACTTAATATCACGTAAAATCCTAAATCTGCATTTTAAAAATAAGAACACGCACACCCGAAAATCATTATACACTCACTCTTTATAGCCCAATAACAAAGCTATACAGAGTATTGGTTCAAAAATTATGAATATACAAAAAGATATCTCCCTCTATAAAATTATGACAAAATAATCTATTCCTCAAGCATAATTGAGTGGCGTCTTTTGAACTGTAAGTTCAATTGCTAGCTAACAATAATATACAGGGGCGGAGCTAGCATAAGGTTAGAGGGTGCCAAGGCCCCTGTAGAATTTTGAAAATTTTTGGGGCTTTTAAAGAAAATATGAAAAATTAGTGTAAAGTATCTAATTAGCCCCTGTAGAATTAGAATTTTACATATATAATAACATAAAAATTAAAATTTTAAATTTGGCCACTGTAGAATTTTTCCCGTACCTCCGCCCCTGATAATATATATACGCTTGAATTTTGAGAAGGCATGAAAATATTTTTGTTAGATACGTAATTAAAGAAATCACTGGTATTATAAATGGATTTTTACTTAGCTAGTTACCCCTTTATGCATGTTTAAACATGCAATTTTGTATTGGATGAACCACATGTGAAGGGCTGTGCTCTTGCACGAACAGCTTGCAAATGCAGCAAAATATGTATATAACAATTACAGGCTGACACATTAACAGTACACAGAAGAATCATGCAAATCGCTCCCTCATTGTTATTTGACATAATCTCCTTACGAGGCTTATTCTCTTATGCACGTGCAACATGGGAGAAAATGATCAAATTCCACATGATGTTTATTGAAATTAATCTACCTTTTTCTCTAATTTTTCAAAAGTGATCAAAATTTTCCTGCCACTGAAAAGATTCAGTTAATTTAATAATTTGTTTTGCTTTATTTTTTTGGTTCATCAACCAATTTGACAATAAAATTAATCACAAGTTTGATTATGAGGGTAAAATAATAAAAGACTAAAAAAAATGAAATTTAACCGTCCGTTTTAATGATATGAGAGTTTTGATGAGTTCGAAACATAAAAGGAAAAACGATTAATTTACCGAAATAATAAGGGGTTTTCATTTTCCTCTGGAAGATCTATTCTACATGTCATGTGCCATCTCATCTTCCATGCTTTCATGTCATCTTTTTCAATGCCTTAAACTGCTAGGTTACTTGTCAATTATTATTATATTGCTGTACAAGACTTAAAAGAGATCCAAATTATTCTGCATTCTAAACATGTCATCTGAGAGAGCATGAGAGGCTGCCTATAAAATAGGATCTTATCTACACTCTTTTCAATGCAATTCAGAGGTTAATTCAAATTAAAAGATTGGAGCATGGAAGCTAGAAGTTTTACAATCCCATCATGTTCACTTCTATTCTTTGCTCTCGCCGTTCTTCTTCTGATTTCAAATATCAACCCAACATTAGCTGGAACGTCCACGACAGCCAAATCTAATTCCCTCAAAATCTACAAGAACTTTATCAAAACGTCCTGCAATTCAACATTATATCCAGCCCTTTGCTACAAGTATCTCTCATCGTACGCCGCCACCATCAAAACTGACTCCGTAAAGCTTTGCAACACAGCCTTGACCGTAAACCTAAAAGCCGCGAACAAAACCTCTGCCCTCGTAACAAGCATGGCCAAAAAGGGAGGATTAAGACCTGCGGAAAAAGCCGTCATTGAAGATTGCAATGAAGAAATAGATGACTGCGTCGATGAGCTCAGGAAAGCTTCCAATGTATTGGATAATTTAAGAGATGCTTTGAATAAGGAAGATCAAATGGCGGACATCAAAACATGGGTTAGTGCCGCAATGACGGATGAAGATACGTGCATGGATGAATTTGAGGAGAACAATGTAAGGGAATCTGTGAAGAACAAAATCAAGAAGAGTATTGTGGATCTTGGTAAAATAACAAGCAATAGTTTGGCACTCATCAACAGACTGAGTAATTGAATTAATCCTATATCTTAGTTCTTAACTTGTGCGCATTGCTATTTTTAGCTCTTGGCAACACAATTTATCTTTTGTTTGATATGTTAAGTATGGTTTGTTGTAATTAATTAAGAGTGATTTTATGTGAGTAACCTCTTATCATTTTGGATTTGTGAGCAACATATAGTAATCTAGCTGCTTTGATTCTATAATTGGTAATAAATATTTTTAGTTAACATAGTCGGCATAGCTTTCAATTACATGCAACCATCATATTAATT
The DNA here is from genome assembly GCA_029633175.1 of Citrus glauca. NCBI lineage: Eukaryota > Viridiplantae > Streptophyta > Magnoliopsida > Sapindales > Rutaceae > Citrus > Citrus glauca. The sequence goes on from JAQOOD010000009.1 coordinate 2,175,335, forward strand.
TACGGTTAATACTATATTACTCCTATATATACAACAATTAACGTTAGGTAATTAACAACTTCAGTTTTTTTTTTTTTTAAATTCAATCACTTAAGTCATTAAGTCTGTTTTTTGTCAACTTAAAAGAAATTCATTCGTTAAATTATTAAGTTAATTCTTTTAACTTTTTGCTTAATCTAAAAAGTCTAAATGATATAATTAAAAAAATTCTCCAAAATATTTCATCTAAGTAATTATTTTGCATCCTTACATAAATGAAATTTAATAATTAGCTTTATTATCCATCTTTATAACTTGTGATAATATTGTGGTAGACTATTATTATTTTTATCTTTTTATTTTCTTTAAATTACCATTATTTATCTTCATAATTTTTTATGAATATTTTTGTTATAAAAGCATCATGAACTACAATAAGATTAATTAACATATACTAATTTAGAATATTAAAGTAGTGTATTTAATTGAACATGATTTATGTTATGATAATATATATTATTTTATTTGTGTTCTTTTAGATGTTTTTTATTTGTTTAATATTTATAATTTCTAAGGGTATAAATGTAAAAAAATACTAGTTTTAGATTTTTTTAAGTTAAATAAACAAACAACTTCATATTTATTTTCAGCTATTTAGATAAAAAAATAAATATATTATTCATATTCAGACATTCAGTTTTGTTCATGATTCAAACTAATTCAAGTATATTTAGATTTCAAACAAAAAAACAAGTGTTAGTTTATTTTAATTTTAACATAGGGTTTAACTTAGCTTGATTGTCTAATATTAATAACTTTGTCTACATATTGTTCAGATTCAAACATTCAGATTTGTTTAGAATTCAGATTAATTCAAGTATATTTAGATTTCAGACAAAAAAAAAAGCACTAATTTATTTTTAATATTAACATAGGGAGGGTTTAACTTAACGTAATTGTCTAATATTAATAACTTTGTCTATAGGCCTCTAATCATATTAGACAAAGTTAAATTCATTTAAAATAGTTGCTTATCCCCAAAAAAAAAATGAGAAAGCTCACGAGAGTCGGTCAAGTTCAAAACATGCAACGCGACATGCAAGCTAAACAGACAAACTATAAATTCAGACATTAAATACAGATGATTTTAAATCATAAACCTCATTATTAAAAATCAAATCGGCATGATTCGATCCATTCAAAAACTCTAATAATTTGCAGTTCTGAAAGCCAACTAAGAAGTTACGCTAAAGATATGGTAAATTTTTTTTAAAAAAAATTATTCTGTATTACCTACATTACATTAATAAAAAAACAACTAATATGTGCTCCCTTATTCATTAAATTCTTAAATTAAACTACTACATTTACTCTAACGTGATCAATTGAAAAATGCACGTGTCAATGATTCAACGGATGAAGAAATTACAAGGGAAGTCCCAAGACTTACTTTAAAAAGTTTTTATCTTTTTATATAAATCTTGAAGGAACGTGAAAAGCTTTATTAAGAATATCCCAGAGTATTGTAGAAATGAAAAATAAAATTTCTGAGGAGCCCCTATGTACCAAAAAATAATAAAATAAAGTAAAATTTCTTCCTGATCTATATTAGTGGAGTGTGTATATATATTATCTCAGGTTTCATCAATTAATCCTATTAGCACCCACCCAAATTTAATATGGTGAGAACAAAATCAATTAATCCTAATATATGTACACGCTGTGACCCGAATCAAGCTGTTAATTACTGCAAAAATTAAGACGAAAAGCAAATGTAACAACATATATATGCTTGAAAAGAAATTTAATTTAATTTAATACAGTTATGCAGACGATGCTGATTTTGTTGAGCCTTTAAACTTTCTGTTTTGGCTTATGACTCGATAATGGCAAAAATTCCCTACTCAACAAAATTTCCCTTATTTTCCTATTAATTTTTTAGAAAATTTTATTTAAGTGGGAAAAATTTTTTAAAGAATTTTTTATCTTAGGATCAATTCTATAATTATTAATTTTTATTATTATTTTGCCCCCAATAAATGAATTTTTTTTATCTTTCTCTGACTAATGAAATTGGTTTATCTCCATTATCCATTCATTTAGCTTCTAATCTTTGAGACTTCATAATTCGATAATAATACTTTCTTATTTAAAAAAAAAAGTCATTTTCAAAATCGATTAAACCCTAATTTCTTTTTAATTATTGTCTTCTGTTTTGATTTGAAAGATTCATAAAACAAGTGCATTCCTATATAGAATTTTAGATTTGGGGTTAGCGATTCCATTTAGCCATTTTATTTGGCTTGACAGAGGATTGCCATGGGACGTATTGAGTCACTCGGCTCATGTAATGTAAAAAAAATGAGCCACCTGTGAGCTGCGACTTTTACAGAAGGGTAGCCATATGCTAGTGTTCCAACGGTAGAAAAAAGACCAAGAGGATCATTTTTTCATGTTATTTTTTAATTTATTTTAATTTGATTTAATTCAGTTATGTGGATTATATTGATTTTGGCAAGGCTTAGGCCTTCTGTTTTGACTTACGACTCGCTAATGATAGGGACAAATTTACACAGTCTATGTGGACAATTGACCTCACTCAACAAAAAATTGTCCTTATTTTTGTTAATTAAGTTTTTAGAAAATTTTATTTTTAGTGAGGACAAATTTTAAAAAAAAATTGATATTAGGATCAATTTTATAAATTATTAATTTTTATTATTATTTTACCCTAATGAATTTAATTTTTCGATCTGCCCTTAGACTACTAAGATTGGTTTATCTCCATTATCTATCCATTTAAATTCTAATATTTGAGACTTCATGATCTTTTAATAACACTTTCTTATTTAAAAATAAATAAAAATTCATTTTTAAAATCGAATAAACCATAATTTTATTTTTATTTTTGACTTCTGTTTTTGAGTTGAAAGATACATAACACAAAATGCATTCCCATGTAGTCTTTTAGATTTGTGATTAACAAAATTAACAATCTCATTTAACCATTTAATTTGGCTTGTCAGAGGAATATCATTTCTCTTCAATTGCGATTATGATTTAGTATAAAATTAAAAAAAAAAATTGACATGGGATGGGATATATTGAGTCACCTGGCTCATGTGTGTGTATATATATACATATATAAAGCTGAGACTTGAGAATGTGATATGACATCATTATTTTTCATCTTTGTATATTCTCTATTATCTAATAAATAGATAATTTTCTTTTAGATTTAACTTTTCATATTCTCACGGTTAATTTAATTGTTGGTACACAATAACAATTATGTAAAGGTTTTAATAAAGCATATTCTTTGTAATGAATATCTAAGGGAGAGTATTATGAATTTATTAAAATAAATGTAGATGTTCATAACATATATCTCTTAATCTCCTCACTATCTCAAATTAGCAACCTTTAGCTTCCCTATAACTCTCACTATCTCACAAGGAATTATGATCCATAATTTTTCATTAATTTAATGGAGTGATTATTTAACTATGAAAGATGAGCTCATCTTTTTATTTTGTACACACACAATTGAAATAAATAAAATCACTGTATAATATATTCTCTCATTTTATTCTTTATTTTGCATTGCTTATCTATTTGTATTACTGGCTAATAATTTTTTTAATTTTTTATAAGGTTGCTAAGGGTGGGCGTTCAGTTCGGGTTAACCCGAACCGAACCGAACCGAACCCAACTCGAAATTTATTTCGGGTTCGGTTTGGTTTGGGTTAACCGGTGAAACCCGAATGGGTTGAAAGCTTCAACCCGTTCGGGTTAAATTTCGGTTCGGGGAATTTTCAACCCATTTGGGTTGAAGTTTTTTTTTAATTCAACCATTTTAATTTTTAGATTTGTAATTTTTGTAGTTTTATTGTACTTGACTACATGTTTTATGTTTTGTTAACTTTAAAAAGACTTGTTGAAATGTTATGAATGATGATTTGTAGTTGATATTTGTTGTTAAGAATGTTTGGATTGGAATTGAGATTTTTAGATTTTAAGTGGTGGTTGTTAGAATTTTTATATTAAATTGTTCCTTAAGGATATTTGGAATATTTGGAATTGAGAGTTTCAAATTGTTGAAATGTTATTAAGGATGATTTGTAGTTGATATTTGTTATCAAGGATGTTTGGAATTGAGATTTTTGGATTTTAAGTGGTTGTTATAATTTTTGAATTAAATTGTTCCTTAAGGATGTTTGGAATATTTGGAATTGAGAGTTTTAAATTATTGAAATGTTATTAAAGATGATTTGTAGTTGATATTTGTTAGGGTGGAGCTATTTGAACCCACTAATTTACTCAATAAACTTACTTTAAAAATAATTTTTTAAAATACCCCTAAATTAAATTACAGTTATGGACACTATAATATAATTTAAAAAAAAAAGAATTTTTACTCTTTAAACTCATCTTTATATTCAACATAGTTTTATAGAACTCTAATCAAATTTTCATTAAACCCTAATCAATCAAGAAGTGAGATTCTTCCCTCAAGCCATATATATTGTTAAATAGGCACATGTGAGTTGATTAAGAGTAACAAAATTAATTGTTATTGATTTGATGGATATTGATTTTATGGAGGATTAATTGTTTAATTGTTATGATTCGTTTGGGAATGACCATCACTCAAAATTGTTTAATTAATATTGATGATTAAATTTTTAATTAATAATCAATTATTATTTTTTTCCAAATTCTGAAAAAAAATATTTTTTCTCAAATTCCTCATATTAGATTTTCATACCATCATATAATATTTTTCTTACCAATATAATATAACTCAAAAAAAAAATTTCATGATGACAACTATTTTTTCCATTTAGAATGTTTTGATTCATTTGTCCTTAAACGAGAGTCATTCACTCAAAATTGATTATTAAATTTTCAATTAATAATTAATTTCCAATCTAATGGATTTATAAATGAATATTATGGGTTTAATGAGTAAAATCATTATTATTATAAAAAATGGGTTTAGAAAGGACATATTAGATATTTTAGTGGGTTTATTGAGTAAAATTTAAAATTTTAAAATTTAAAGATGGGTTTATTTAGTAAATAGGTTTATTGAGTAAATTGGTGGGTTCAAATAACCCCACCCTATTTGTTATTAAGGATATTTGAAATTGAGATTTTTGAATTTTAAGTGGTTGTTATAATTCTTGGATTAAATTGTTCCTTAAGGATGTTTGGAATATTTGGAATTGAGATTTTTAAATTGTTTAAATGTTATTAAGAATGATTTGTAGTTTATATTTATTGTTAAGAATGTTTGGAATTTAAATTTTTAGATTTTAAGTGGTTGTTGTTAGAATTTTTAGATTAAATTATTCCAAGCCATTCTAACCCGAATTAACCCGAATTATTCTAACTCGAACTAACCCAAATTAACCCGAATTATCAACCCAATCCAATCTGAATTGCCAACCCAAACCGAACCGAATTTGATTTGGTTCGGGTTGGCATTTTCAACTCGATTGGGTTCAATTCTCCAATCCGAATGGGTTAAAATCCAAATCAAAACCCAATTTGTCCACCCCTAAAGGCTGCCTCATCTTAAAAAAAATCAATCCATTATTTTTAACAAATTTTATCAAATATAAAATAATAAAATAATAATAATAAATTATTTTTTTAAAATTACGTAAAATGCGGTTATATTTTTTAATAAAATATATACACACACTTGAGCCTCTTGCGAGTTTTGAGTTTACTAATGGATAGCCATGTGCCTACTGGCTGGGCCAGTACCGTACTGACTGGGTCAATGGCTTTCAAGTGCTGTAATGGTAAAAATAAAAACCAGGAGACTCATTTTTCCATGCTATTTTTTTTTCAATCAAAATTAATCATTTCTCCTTTATGTTTCAAAGTCCATCAAAATCCGTTTTATGGTTTAAAAAAAAATCTTGAAATTTTTGCAATAAAAAAAGGTTAGTATTTCAATATGGGTGGTTATTTTCTAAAATTAATGACGATTTTATCAAAACACAAAATGTCACTGTCCATTTTGTCAAAGTTTAACTAATACATGTACGCATTTTCTTTTAAAAAATAATTATATTATATAAAATAATTACACATAAATTAAAGATTAAAAAAGTATGAAATCGTAATATACTATAAAATAAAATAATAATTTCTTTATTATAAAATTACTTTTAGTATATTATATGTTTATTTAATTTATGTTTGCTAAAAGAATACTATTCAAAACAAAACAAGCACCGATTGGACAGGACCATTATTGGGGGACCAAACGGTTGCGTTTAGAGTTATGCCACTTGCCAAAATATTCAACACAAAATAATGTGACCTGTTAAGCTCCAGCTCAGTCGCTGTGTCAGTGTGCGCAATCAATGCATGTGATCCTTTATTTCCTTCGAAGAATTAAATAAAATCCCCTTTAAATAATTAATTGCTTTCGGCCATTCATGCAAAGGTGGTCACGTGGTCTCAGTCACTGAAAGACCCCACAAAAAGTCCTCTTTGTCAACTCCGCTCTTATCCTCCTATAGCTTTCACACTCCCCATCAAAGCTGTCCATAAAATATTTCTTTCTTTTTCATAATTTGAGATATTGTATGGGATATTTATTTATTATTGTTATTTTTTAAATTAATTTTTTAACGAAAATCGAATTTTAAATCCGTTTTGTTTTAAATAAAACTTATTTAAGTAAAAATTTTATTGGTCATATTTTTACAAACAAAATTTTTATTAAAAAATTAATTATTTGGTTGTTAATGAGAGTTTTAATTAAAAATTATAAAATTATTTTAATAGATGAATTATTTAAAGTTATGTTATGAAATAAATAAAATAAAATTATAAAATAAATAAAATATATTTTAGACTTATTAACATTTAAAAAAATTATTTTCTATTCCCAAAAATTTAAGTTAGTACATGGAAAATAACTTATTTAATGTTTAAAAGCTCTACTCAAAGAAAAAAAATTAAATAATAACAAAAAATTTTAAAAGAGTTTATATAATTAAATTAGCACTTATAATTATTAAATAAAACATTTCAAATAAGCATTTGGTAAAATATCTAGTAGACGATGAATATGGTGCATGTCAATGATTGCTTTTGAAATAAATCAAGAGTTTTGAGTGATCAACTATGAATAACATTACTATTAAAAAAAACTATGAATAACATTAGACATTTTAAAATTTCATCTCTAACAAAATAATATTCATCGGAAAATTGTGAATTATTAATTTACTTTAGAAAATTATGATATACCTTATATCACATTATATGAGACATAATTTATAATACTTGGGATACCTATTATATTACTCATGCAGAAATAAGTGTACCTACGCATAAAATCTATAAAAAAAAATGGAGAGGTGGGAATCATGAGAGCGTGATCCTTTTAAAAATTATAGTGTCTAAAATAAAGTTCACTAATGACTTATCTAACACAAATTTTTAAGTAACTTAATTTTCTTTATAGATCTGCCCATTTATTCTTTGTGCCGGCAATCACGGATATATGTATTGCTTAGGGTTGAATTTCATTTGGCATAAGAGTGATAGTTATTTCATTTATCAAGAATGTTCATTAATATATTTTAAGGTTTATATTGTTTGTTATGAGAAAAAAAAAGAATAATGATAAAAATCTTAAAATTTATCTCAAATGATAAGATATATGATTGACTAAGTGATTAATATTTTTTGATAATTTTTACTTACCTCGTTATTTAAATAATAAATTAAATATCATTTTAAATAAAGTGTTATGATAAAATTTTCAAATCAATGACATTACTCCGCTAGGAGACAAATGGGGCCCCAAGCGCATCTATTATTTCCATCATAATCATTTATTATTTTTCTCGGCTTACATTAAACAAACCCTTCAATCAAGGGATTTGGTTTGAAAGCATCATCATCAATCAACCGCTAACCCAGATTTCACTTTCAATCTTCAAAAAAACCTTCCATAAAAGACAAGAATCTTTGCTCATTCACATAAGCTCATTTTTATAGATATGCTCAAAATTAATACTCACTTTGATGATTAATTTGTACATTAAAACTAAACCAAAGATAAAAAAACACACAAACTCTGGCAAAACATTCACACAGCCATATAGTTAACTTCGGCTCAGTGTTTCCCAGCAAACTTATTGATCAGTGAAAGAGCATTGCTAGTGACCTGAGCAACATTAACAACCTGAGCCCTAACAGAGGACTTAACCTTACCCTCCAAGGCCTTGCCACCGAACCCATCAGTACAAGTGTTCTCATCAGTCAAAGCAGCACTAACCCATGTCTCAACGTTGCTCATGTGCCACAGAAAGTCCTGACCCTTGGCCTGACCCATGTGGTTCAGCTCCTGAACCGACTTGCTGAGCCGGTCCACAGTGTCACCCATCTCATCCAAGCAGTCGGCAATCGCCTCATACTCTCTGTGCTTCAGGTTTCTGAACTTCCTCAGCTTGGTCACGAATGACTTTGCGGATTGGGCCCTGGAGAGGCTCACGGACAAGGCTGTGACAGCCAGTTGCCGGGGGCTTTGTTGAATTGATGGGGCATAAGCTGAGAGAGACTGCACGCATAGCGCTGGATAAGTTGTGGATTTGCAAGAACTTCTGATAAATCTTGTGTCAGCAATCCCGGCAGCTGTGACCAAGCTTATAGTGTAGAGGAGAGAGACCAATAGCAAAAGACAGCCTGTTTTTGCCATGTTTTCAGAAACTAATTAAAAGCTTTCTGCTTTCTTGGTGGGATTCTGAGAGAAGAAACTGATATGGTTCAGGATTTATAGAGGGCTTGTGAGCACTCTTTAGGGGCAATTTTGGTCTTAAACTTTGAACAAGAGTGATGGACCAACAGTCCAATAGGATAAGCACAGGAACGAGGACCGAGGAAGGTGGTATCTAACATCTATGCAGTCAATGTATGATATTTTATGCACATGCCACACTGATCCATTTCAACAAAAAGGGTTTATTTCTTACATTAACTTTAATATTCGGCATAATTGCTGGCCTTTCGCTACCGACATGAGGCCAGCCAATTTTGGACCCACCTCTCACATTTTAATTACTTAAATTCCGGCGATGGGGAAGCAAAGATGGGTGAAAAATAATCTTGGGTACTATTGAGATCTAGTGCTTTCGTTTAGTGGGGACAAATTGACAATTTTAATTAGTCCAATCATGGCATATAAGTATTAACGCGATTGCGGGTTATGAGATTAATCAGTGAGAATAATTGCCCTGCTCTGTACTTAATGGACTTTGTGTGAAACTGATTTTTCAGAAAAAAATTGGGGTGTAACTATAGTATCATATTATAACTTAGCTGCATTAAATTATAAGATCCAATTCATAATTATCACTCTAATTAAATTTAACAATAGAATATAACTGTGGTCCGGCACCACAGTGTACCATATTTGGACCCGATTTTCCAGTGGTATTCAAACTTAGCTGCAAAGGGGAGGAGAGTAAATGAAATCACAAGCTAACATAGATAATTAAAGAACACAATGGATTCGTACATAGATTACCACACACTTGACGCAAGTTTAGTTACACTTGAGCAGAGCGACCTCGATTTCATATATTAAAAAAAGAAAAGAAAAGAAAAAACTGCAGAATTTCATTGGAGCAAAAAGCTGCCGTGGTCAAATTTTTTGTCCCAATTGGCACTGTTCAACAACTAAGTTAGGCAAGACAGCAATGTTATTCATTGTGTGTGTACACACACAAACACATAAAATATAATATAATTTTAATACAAGAGTGTGTGTGTATAAAACCAAGTAGGGCAAGATAGCTAATAATTTACATAGTTAAATTAATAAACAAAACGCAGTAGGAAGAAAAAATTAAGGAAATGGTTACATGACCGTGTAAAAGAAATCAAATAATAAAAGTAGGTCAAAAAGAAATGGGAAACCTTAGAAAAGATTATCAAAAGAGAAAAAAAAAATAATGTGAATGGGTAGCGCCTAAACGTTCTCATTAGTTATTAAAAAAAATATAGTGAAAGGAAAAAATTGACTCTGCTTTAGCTTCTAGTTTGTCAAGCGAACGTTTCCTTTAAATGAAATTATATACTTCGGTTAAAAAATACTCATTTGTCAAAATAAGTCAGCACGATTCCATGTATCCATCAATACTTTGTCGTATCAACCGAACTGGAGATAAAGTTTTGTTGGTCGTTTTTTTTTTTTAGTTGATAAAATTCTAATTAACATGTTACATGTGGATACTTTGATTTCTGCTCTATTATTTATTTTAGAAAAAAAGTTGTACATTCACATGAATTAAACATGTAACTTGATAATCATCGTGTATATGTATTTACACAAGATATTATTTTTTTTATTGTATGATTGAAAACATACTAATAAATTTTTAAAATAGGCATCCTTATTAATTCTTTCGCTCGAGAATTTTTTTTGTACCACTTCATCTATACAACAACAATTTAATTAAAATATGGCCCACGCTGAAAAAACTTTTAAGTTTAAATAAAATTTTACTAATATATATACATATTTTATGTGTGGCCCTTGTAAATTTATGTTTTTCCATTATGATTCTCGTTGTTGGTCTATTTTATATTATAGTAGTATACATAAGTTTATGGTTTCTACATTATAGTCATGAGAATCAATTACGTATCGGAACTAGTTAGGTGCTATATCAAGCGTACAACAATCTGATAATTATCTTGTCATAATGTGTGTGTGTGTGTTTCTGTGTGTATTATAAGTTGGTCACTTTAAGAATTACAATTGTCATTTATCAAGGGTTATTACCTCCAATGCATAGAAATTAGAAGATTGCTCACTATTATGAGGTAACTCATGTTGAAAATTAAAAATGTCAAACAAGTGAATAATTATCTTCACATTGAACAATTATTTCCACGGATTGGCTTTAGTACTTCCAACGAGTTTTTGTCAAAATTTGGCCCATAGCAATTAAATTTTTGTCAAAACTTGCCTACAAATTATAAATGGCTACCGAGCTATCCATTTTTTAATCTTGAAACTTGTACATATACTCCCCCAAGAAATCAATCCCTTTAACAATCGTTAATGGTTCCCAATGCTAAAAAAGAGAACATGCATATAGTTGGATCATTAACAAAGTTCCAAAACCTACCAAATTCAAAGCAATATGAGAACATTTCGTGACATGCCATCAACTCGATCAAGTGCCGGTCCCAAATATAGCCTGAACAAAGTATAAATATTTAAAAAGTGGGGTAAAGATAATTATGCAGTTGTATATATTGATTTCATTCACGTGTGGGGCATTGCAACTTACATGCCCAAAATAGGACCATTTATGGTGAGTGCCTAAACCAAAGTATCACATTGCAAAAATGTTCAAAACACTCCCATGAACTCAGAAAATGACGAGGATACAAATTGGAAAAAAAATAGGGAAAAAAAAACTCATGCACACTGTTGGCTGATACTCTATGTGAAACAGAATGGCATGTCTCAGTGTCTATTATTATTAGCAAACTGGTTAAAGAGTCCCGATGCATTGCTGGTGACCTGAACAACATTCACAACCTGAGCCGTAACCGAATCCTTCACCTTACCATTCATGGACTTGTCAGCAAACCCATCAAGACAAGTTTTGCCATTGGTCAAAGCAGACAAGTAAATGTCATAGTTATATCAATGAACTCATTGGTGAGATTGTTTGTAACATAAAAGTTACTTGATCATACATGTTTTAGTAAAATTTAATATCGTATATTAAAATACTCTTTATTTTATATAATATTAAGAGTCATTGTATAATTTATCATCAATTATATATTATTTTTAACACCCATATAATATACTTATTCTCTGAACTTTAAGTTTTACAAGCCTATATATTTTCATTTTATTTTCAAATGTTACTTTGTTAATTTCATAAAAGTTAAATTTAATATATATTTCTAATGAGTTTTAGTTTATAAATCATGAAAGAGTATTTTATTGATATCATTCAATTATCCCAAACCATGTCTTTATAATGGAAATATAAAAACATACAATGATTTTTTTCCACATTTTGTCCATTAAATATTATTTGATGTGATATTTTATTTATTGTCACTATTAATTATCATGATAAAAGTAATGACTCTTTGTAACATAAAAATTTTGTAATTACTATTAAAGAATAACAATAAATTAATCTTTCATGATTCATAAACTAAAGTTAATTAGGAAAATGTGTTAGATTTAACTTTTATGAAATCAACAAAGTGATGTTTGAAAATAAAATGAAAACAAGCTTGTGAAAGTTAAATTTTATAAGATTTAGATAATTTCTTACCGTGTCAATAAAACATAAAAATATAAAAGATTTTATTTTACATTATTTCTCACATAAATATTGTTGAAGGCAATATTTTATTTATTGTCACTATTAACTATCATAACAAAAGAAATGACTCTTAGTAACATAAAATTTTATAATTATAATTGAATGATATCAATAAAATACTCTTTCATGATTTATAAACTAAAACTCATTAGAAATATATATTAAATTTAACTTTTATGAAATTAACAAAGTAACATTTGAAAATAAAATGAAAATATATAGGCTTGTAAAACTTAAAGTTCAGAGAATAAGTATATTAAATGGGTGTTAAAAATAATATATAATTGATGATAAATTATACAATGACTCTTAATATTATATAAAATAAAAAGTATTTTAATATACGATATTAAATTTTACTAAAACATGTATGATCAAGTAACTTTTATGTTACAAACAATCTCACCAATGAGTTCATTGATATAACTATGAACTTTATTTAGTCAAATGGTGATTTGGATATTAATCCATTAATTAAATGAAAAACAACCATTAATTTTTTATTTAAAAATTAGTTACGGATGGAGATACAAGAAACTTAACAGAATCATAAAAAGTATAAATTTATTTGAAAATATGAGAATATTGTTTTATTTTATTTCATTTCATTTCAATGAATGTCATGGCCAACACTGCAGCTTTCAACGTGGTTGATTTGGCGATAAGCTAGAGGCGAGAGAGCGAAGATCGGCATTGGCTTGAATTAAGTTGTCTCTTTGAAGAAAAGCATCGTTGCTCGCTATTATGAGGTAACTCATGTTGAAAATTAAAAAATGTCAAACAAATGAATAATTATCTTCACATTGAACAATTATTTCCACGGATTGGCTATAGTACTTCCAACGACCTTTTTGTCAAAATTTGGCCATAACAATTATATTTTTGTCAAAATTTGCCCGCAAATCATAATTGGCTACTGAGGCTGTAGAAGTTGTTCTGGCAATCAGTACATTTTTTAATCTTCAAACTTGTACATATACTCCCCAAAAAAAATCAATCCCTTTGACAATCGTTAATGGTTCCCAATGCTAAAAAAGAGAACAGGCATTTAGTTGGATCATTAACAAAGTTTCAAAATCTACCAAATTCAAAGCAATGTGAGAACATTTCGTGACATGCCATCAACTTGAGCAAGTGCCCGTCCCAAATAAAGCCTAAACAAAGCATAAATATTAACAAAGTGGGGTAAATATAATTATGCGGTTGTATATATTGATTTCTTTTACGTATGGGGCATTGCAACTTACATACTATAACTTACATGCCCAAAATAGGACCATGTGTGGTGAGTGCCTAAACCAAAGTATCACATTGCAATAATGTTCAAAACAATCCCATGAACTGAGAAAATGACGAGGATACAAATTGAAAAAAATACAGAAAAAAAAACCTCACGCACACTTTGATTGATACTCCATATAAAACGCAAAGGCATGTCTCATTGTCTATTATTATTAGCAAACTGGTTGACGAGTCCCAATGCATTGCTGGTGACCTGAACGACATTCGCAACCTGAGCCGTAACCGAATCCTTCACCTTACCATTCATGGACTTGTCCGCAAACCCATCAAGACAAGTGTTACCATTGGTCAAAGCAGCACTAGCCCAGGTTTGGACGTTGCTCATGTGAAACAAAAAGTCCCGACTCTTGACTCGGCCGAAGTTCTTCATCTCCTGAAACGATTTGCTGAGCCGGTCCACAGAGTCATCCATTAATTCCAAGCAGTCCGCGATTGCTCTAGACTCCCTAGGCTTCAAGTTCTTGAATCTCTTCAGTTTGGTCAAAAATGAATATGCGGACTTCGTCCTGGACAGGCTCACGGACAAGGCCACAAGTGACATCTGCCGCGGGCTACGGCGGATTACTCTTGCGTAACCGGAGAGAGACCGCATGCAGAGAGCAGGATAAGTGGTGGATTTGCAAGAGGTCGTCACGTAGCTTGTGTCAACACTTGCTGCCGTGGCCGTACTAGTAGTGATGTACAAAACACAGAGTAGCAATAAGAAACTGGCTATTTTTGCCATGCTTTCAGAATTTATATAGCAGAGAGCTTGAAAGTAACTAAGTATTTGCTATTAACCGAAAAACTGAATTGGATTGACTAAGCAGGCTTTGATTTTATAAAGGGTTTTGTGAGCTCATTCATATTTTATAATTTAAATAGCACATGATTTTTGGGATTCTGGAAGAGTTTAGGTAATTGACCCGCCCATTCAGGCAGGCTACCATTACGAAAGAATGTCAATGCAAATACAATGGAATTTCTTTCCAATTACTGCATCTCCACCCTTTTTTTTTTCAAACAATGATTATTTAGAAATTCTCAAGTGGTACAAAGTGTAACGTGTATTGGAGTTATGGGTTGATTCAATAAAACGTAAAGCACATGACATGTGTTTGTTATTGTTATTACTCATTGTATTTAATAAAGTTCCCACCATTTTTGACAGCCCCTAGGCCCTCTGATTTTGGCCGGAAAACAAAATAGGTACAACTGTGTACTACTGGTCAATAGAATGTCTGCTTCCTGTAGAAATTTTACAATTTACAATATATATATATATTTCTCCTTTGTTTCTTGCTTTGATGATACTCTCTAGATCTTACAAGAGGTGTCTCTATTTGATTACTTTTTGGATATTATCATAAAGTTACACTTCAAGTTCTACCAAGAAGTAACAACCATAGTTAAGTTGATTGACATTTTTTCTTTATTCATATGAAAGTTTGAGGCTCTCATAATTATGGAGTAAAATTGAAAAAAAAAATTAATTAAGTCAACAAAGACTATAAAAAAGCCCAATCAAAATCAACAGGCCCATAATGACCCAACAATAGTCACGCCCGATTATGAGAGAGAGAACCCACAAGATTCAAAGCAAGGGTACATCTGCTGAGAACTAAAAGCCGAACCAAGAAGCAAGAATATAATGCAGAGAAAGAATAAAGCCTCAGCGCTTGTTTCTCAGTCCGGTCCATTGGTCTTCTCTCTGATTCTAGAAACTTCATGAACCTTCATTCTCAGGCCTTGTTGGTGTCTCTTGTGTTCCAGAATTCAAATACCAACTTATCCCACCGAGTATTTCTTCATTGAGACAATTCATCGAACAGTTCGATACTTGTATCAAACAGCTCCTATTCTTGCCATGATCCATATTATGATTGAATAATTATGTTGGAATTTCGAAATATGTGCAAGGAGTTATATTATCTCTGTTTGCACTGCACAACGAGAATTAAACAGGCTAGGACTTGTAAATTACAAAACTAACCAACTACTAATTCAAGATTAATCAACTTGAGGTTAGTCCTTTAATGTAAGATTCTTTATCTCCAGGCTGTGCTTGTTTAATCAAATTAAGGGGTTGTTAAGTTGTTTGTTAATTCATTTAAACATTCATGTTGTAGGTCGATTTTCTCCCTGAAAATAGGGAGCAAGCATCTCGTTTAAAGACTCCTTAGCCACTGATTCGAGGGAATCATAAAATCAGAGGTTCAATAACTAAAACGCGATGGTTAAGGGGAAAAAAATGTGGAGTAGTTTATTGTTAGTCGCGTGCAATATACTTATATATTAATCAAATAGATGACACTTTCACAAACTTGTGCAATTTCTCAATGTGTTTCAGCAAACTTTTCAACTAATGCCAGTGCATTGCTGGTGATCTTATCAACCGTAACAACCTTAGCTCTAATGGAATCCTTCACTTTACCATCCTTATCCTTGTTTGAGAACCATCAAGACCGATGTCTTCATTGGTAAAGGCAGCACTGACCCATGTTACAACATTGACCCACGTGCTCCAGCTCCGGTAAAAACACTTTAGCTGCAGCATTTAGAAGCTGTGCATCTAGAAGACTTTGGCAGCTGCACAAAGAAGAATGAAGAATTTGGCAGCAAGTTTGAAAGAAGAAAGAAGCACACGGCTTTCAAACTTTGACAAAGAAGAAAAATAGGTGCCGCCCAAAGAAAAATGAAAAATATATATTATTTTAATGGTCATTTTTGGGCTATAAAAGGGAGAGCTCCCTAACTCATTTTGTATCCAATTCCATCGAGAGAGAATAAGAAAGAGAGAGTTAGAGAGAGTTTTAAGAGCTTAAAATTATAAAGCTTTTGAGAGTCTAATGAGTGTGAGATTGGGTGTATTGGAGTTTTGGGTAGTGAGCCAAAATATTACAACACTTGTAATCCTTATTTCACTAGTGAAATATTTTCCTTCTGTCTTCACCCGTGGACGTAGGCTAAAAGCCGAACCACGTAATTTCTGGTGTCCTCTATTGTGCTTCTTCTTTATTTTCTTCTAATTTTACTTTAGCTACGTTTCTGCTTCACTCACTAATTTCCTAACAGTGGTATTAGAGCTATTAGTTATATTTTTTGAGTCGAGTATTGTTCACGTAAGGGATACTATTCACGGAGTCGGGTACTGTTCACGTATATGGTAATATTCACATATACGGTATTATTCACGTAAAATGGTGAGAGTGGTACTATACACGTATACGGTATTGTTCACAAGACGATCCAAGAATTTGGCGGTGCAAAGCAATAGTAGTGTGAGTAAAACAACTGTGTGGTTTTTGTACATGTCGAGGAAAGTTCTGTCACAAAGGCGATAAGAGCTTACGGAGTCTGGGTTTTAAGTGAGACCATTATGACCCCTCCAGTCTTTCCTGGAAACTTTCTGGTGTGCATTCTCACACATACTCACAACTATTGAAGGTGGTATACTAGCTTGTGTGTAGTATTTATCAATAAAATGACGGCAAAGTATGAAATTAAAAAATTTAACGGAAATAATTTTTCGTTGTGGAAAATGAAGATGAAAGCTGTATTGAGGAAAAATAATTGCTTGGCAACAATTGGAGAAAGACCCATAGAGATAACTGATGACAAGTGGAACGAGGTAGATAGCAACGCCATTTCTGATATATACTTGGCATTTGCAGATGGAGTATTATCTAGTATGGCAGAGAAAAACACAGCGAAGGAAATATGCAATACTCTTATAAAATTGTACGAGGCCAAGTCACTACACAACAAAATCTTCTTGAAGAGGAAACTCTATACTTTTCGAATGGCGAAATCTACAATGGTGACTGACCATATCAACATCTTGAAGACTCTATTTTCACAACTCGCGATGTTGGGTCATAATATAGCGGAAAATGAACGTGCAGAGCTTCTACTTCAAAGTCTACCAGATTCGTATGATCAACTCATCATCAACCTGACAAATAACAATCCAGTAGACAGTCTAGTTTTCGACGATGTTGCAGCCTTCGTATTAAATGAGGAGAGCAGGCGAAAAAATAAGGAAAACAGGTAAGCAAATTCGCATCAAGCGGAGACACTATCAGTGACGAGAGGGAGATCAACAGAACGTGGCCCTAGTGGGAGTCAAAATCATGATAGATCAAAATCCAGAAGTAAGAAGAATATTAAATGCTACAACTGTGGCAAGAAAGGGCATGTAAAGAAAGAGTGTTGGAGTAACCAGAAAAGAAAATAGGGCAAAGAACCTGAGTCATCAAATGCTCAGGGGTATGTGGCAAATACCTCAGATGATGGCGAAATACTTTACAGCGAGACAACAATTGTTTCAGAAGGCAGAAAACGACTATCTGATGTCTGACTTATAGACTCAGGAGCTACCTGGCACATGACCTCTCGGAGAGATTGATTCCACACATATGAACCTATCTCAGGAGGATCTGTATACATGAGTAATGATCATGCCTTAGAGATCGCTGGTATTGGTACTATCAAAATAAAAATGTTTGATGGTACAATTCGCACAATTGGGGATAGATGACATGTCAACGGCCTGAAAAAAAATTTATTTCCTTTAGGACAAATGGATAGTCATGGGTACAAAACTTATGTGGAAAATGAAATTATGAAGATCGTTAAAGTCGCGCTTGTATTGATGAAGGCAGAAAAGATCGGTGCTAATTTATTCATGCTTAAAGGAGAAACACTACTGGAGGCTGATGCGTATGTCGCATCAAATGGAGAAGAGTCAACTATGATGTGGCATCTCAAACTTGGTCATATGTCGGAACAAGGCTTGAAAACTCTCTCTGAGCAAAAATTGCTTCCGGGGCTCAAATTGGTAAGTTTACCATTTTGTAAGCATTGTGCTATTAGTAAATAGCATAGATTCAAGTTCAGTAGATCTATTGCTAGAAGTAAATGCATTCTAGACTCAATTCATTTTGATTTTTGGGAATCACCGGATATATCTATGGGAGGTGCAAAGTATATTGTGACTTTCATTGATGATTATTCCAGAAGATGTTGGGTGTATCCAATTAAGAAAAGTCAAATGTATTTTCAATGTTTAAAAAATAAAAAGAGCGGGTGGAACTTGAATATGATAAAAAGATCAAGTGCTTGAGGACGGATAATGGTAGAGAGTATACAGACGACGAGTTTCTTGCTTTCTATAAGCGAGAAGGTATTCAGAGACAGCTCACGGTGGCATACACTCCTCAACAAAATGGAGTGGCGGAGTGGATGAACAGAACTCTTACAGAAAGAATAAGAGCTATGTTGAGGACTGCTGGTCTACCCAATTCATTCTGGGCAAAAGCAGCCAAAACTACTTGTTATATAGTAAATCGATCACCACCTACAGCTATTGGGCTGAAGACAACGATGGAAATGTGGACTGAAAAGCTAGCTGATTATTCATACCTACATGCATTTTGATGTCCTGTGTACGTGATGTACAATGCCCAAGAAAGAACAAAGCTGGATCTAAAATCTAGAAGATTTATCTTCTTGGGATATGCTGATAGAGTAAAGGGGTATCGTCTGTGGGACCCCACTACCTACAAGATTGCCATCAGCAGAGATGTTATCTTTATAGAAGATCAACTGCAAAAGAAAGATGGGGATGATAACAGTGGAAAAGAAAAGTCAGAGACTGTACCGATATATGTGGAAATAATCCAGAGGATTCATATTTTTCTGAAACAGCACCAGAGCACGAGGAACAAGAACCAGTCGAGTCCGAGGCTCTAGAAATTCGTCGGTCAACTCGTGAGAGACAACCGCCAACGTGGCACTCGGAGTATGTCACAGAGATCAACGTTGCATACTATCTTCTAACAAAGGATGGAGAGCCTTCAACTTTCTATGAAGCTTTAAACAGTTCAGATGTTGCTTTATGGATGACAGCAATGCTGGAAGAAATTGAAGCTTTACACAAGAATAAGACATGGGAACTTGTACCACTACCACGTAGAAGAAAAGACATTGGAAACAAATGAGTCTATAAGATCAAACGTGATGGCGATGACCAAGTAGAGCGGTATCGTGCGAGATTGGTGGTGAAATGATACGCTCAGAAAGAAGGTATTGACTTCAATGAGATATTTTCTCCGGTAGTTCGACTTACAACAGTCAGAGTAGTTTTGGCAATGTGTGCTACATTTGACTTATATCTTGAACAGTTAGATGTGAAAACTGTATTTCTTCATGGAGAATTTGAAAAAGAAATATATATGCTTCAACCAGAAGGTTTTGTAGAAACAGGAAAGGAGAACTTAGTTTGCAGGTTGAACAAATCTCTATAGGGTCTCAAACAGGTGCTGAGGTGTTGGTATAAGAGATTTGATTCCTTCATTATGAGCCTTGGATACAACAGACTCAGTTCAGACCAATGTGCATATTACAAGAGGTTTGAAGATAATGATTTCATTATTTTGCTGCTGTATATAGATGACATATTGGTAGCAGGTCCCAACAAAGATCGAATCCAAGAATTGAAGGCACAGTTGACTAGAGAGTTTGAAATGAAGGACTTGAGACCAGTAAACAAGATTCTAGGGATGCAAATTCACCGAGACAGAAATAACATGAAAATTTGGTTTTCACAGAAGAATTACTTGAAGAAAATCTTGCAACACTTCAACATGCAAGATTGTAAGTCAATTTCTACCCCACTTCCTGTTAGTTTCAAATTATCCTCAAGTATGTGTCTTAGCAATGAAGTGGAGAGGAATGAGATGTCTCGAGTACCAAATGCATCAGCAGTGGAAAGTTTAATGTTCGCTATGATATGTACAAGACATTGCACAAGCAGTGGGAGCAGTTAGTTGATACATGGCAAATCCTGGTGGAGAGCATTGGATATCTGTGAAGAGAATTCTGAGATACATCAGAGGAGGAACCTCAGATGTTGCATTATATTATGGAGGATTAAAATTTACTATCAGAGGTTATGTGGATTCAGATTTTGCAGGAGATCTTGATAAAAGAAAATCCACTACTGGTTATATGTTTACACTTGCGGGAGCAGATGTAAGTTGGGTTTCGAAACTGCATACCGTTGTGGCTTTATCTATAACAGAAGCAGAATACATGGCAGCTACACAAGCTTGCAAGGAAGCTATTTGGATACAACGGTTATTGGAGGAGCTTGGGCACAAACAAAAGAAAATTCTTGTGTTTTGTGACAATCACAGTGCCTTGCATATTGCAAGGAATCTAGCATTTCACTCCAAAACAAAGCACATAGGAGATCAGTATCACTTTGTTCGAGAAGTAGTGGACGATGGAAGTGTGGATTTACAAAAAAATCCATACAAAAAAGAACCTAGCAGATGCTTTGACTAAGCCGATAAATACTGATAACTTTATCTGGAGTAGATCCTCTTGTGGCCTCGCAGCAACGTAAGCAACATGACTAGGGCGAAGCAGAAAGGATAGTGTGGAGATTGATTGATCATCAATTAAATCTCCAAGTGGGAGAATGTGAAAACACTTTGGCTGCAGCATTTAGAAGCTATGCATCTAGAAGACTTTGGCAGCTGCACAAAGAAGAATGAAGAATTTGGCAGCAAGTTTGAAAGAAGAAAGAAGCACACGACTTTGAAACTTTGACAAAGAAGAAGAAAAATAGGTGCCGCCCAAAGAAAAATGAAAAATATATATTATTTTAATGGTCATTTTTTGGCTATAAAAGGGAGAGCTCCCTAACTCATTTTGTATCCAATTCCATCGAGAAAGAATAAGAAAGAGAGAGTTAGAGAGAGTTTTAAGAGCTTAAAATTATAAAGCTTTTGAGAGTCTAGTGAGTGAGAGATTGGGTGTATTGGGATTTTGGGTAGTGAGCCAAAATATTACAATACTTGTAATCCTTATTTCACTAGTGAAATATTTTCTTTCTGTTTTCGCCCGTGAACGTAGGCTAAAAGCTGAACCACGTAATTTCTGGTGTCCTCTATTGTATTTGTTCTTTATTTTCTTCTAATTTTACTTTAGCTGCATGTCTGCTTCACCCACTAATTTCCTAACAGCTCCTGAATCGAATTCTTAATTCCTCAGAATCACTCGACACGACTAAGCAATCTGCAATTGCTTCATACCCTATTGGCCTCAAGTTCTTGAGTTTTTCTGTTTTGACAGGAGTGAACATTTGCTACGCTCATGGACAAGGCCACTAGCGCCACCTTTTTGGGGCTTCGTTGGATTTTGCTGGCGTAAGGCAAGAGATACTGCACGCATACTGTAGGATAGGTGGTGGATTTGCACGATGTTTCAACGAAGCTTGTGTCATTATTGCAAGACAGCTTCACGGTGCTGTGCCTACTAGCCAATATTGCCGTGCAAGTAATGTACAAAACTAAGAGTAGCAACACCGAACTGGATGTTCTTGCCATGCTTTTATAAATTTGATACAATTATGAAAAATGTGACTAACATGGTCCGGTATTTAAAGCGGGGCTTTTTAGTTCAAAGCTTTTATCGGGACTGTTGCCTGCTCTTCCCCAACACCCCCCACCCAAAAACCAACAAAGAGGTCCAGGAGAGCACGATAGCGATGGGGTCTGATATGGTACTTTCATATTCTTGTCATTATAGTTTGTCTTGTAATTAGTTTTGTAATCATCTTGTAGCTAACGTTTATCAAATGTATTCTTTAGCTTGTATATAAGTGAAGTGTGTGTGTATATGATATGAACCTCATTAATCTGAGGCTTACAAAATTGTCCTTTAAAGCTTTATTGTCAGATAGAGCCCAATATAAATTTAAACCTCATATTTCTCTAAAAGTCGAAATTGTGTGCTTAATAAACTTATTAATACATGTCTTATTAAGAGTCAGTTAAGTAATATTGTAACCTATAAAATAATTGTTGTTAGCTGTGCAGTAAAAATAATAAGTACCGAAGAGAATCAATTAAATATTTGACAAAATTTCTTTTTAAAAGTTTTATGAGTTCTAAAAGTGATTGTATGTGTTCGGTAAATCTTCATATTGAATTGCTCTACCAGAGCAAATGACTAAAATTAATATAATGTTAAACAACATTTATTTACACATACATAAACATTCATATATTTTTTTATGGTTTACATTAATAAATGATAATTAAATACATTTTTATCAAAAAATAATTGGTATTTGGAAATAATGATAACTTCTCTAAATTTAATAATTTTATTTCCTAATCAAATAAGAATAATTTTGAAATTTTCTAATATATGTGAGCGTATATATGAAATTGGACTAAACACAAAATTAATTTTGAAAATCATATTTTGATGGATACACCTTCATTTCTTTTCAAAATATGTTGTAGAATGGGATGATTCTGTATAAAGCGATTTCTAAAGAATTTTACCAAACGTCAAAATTAATTTTTAGTTTTTCAAAATTATTTTTGAGCCTTTCAAAAATAATCTCAAATGGGCCATAACTATTGGTGGACATTTTCCTATGAAATTAAGCTCTTGAATTAAGTGATTTCTCTAACATGGTATTAGAGTCAAGATCTCAAGTTTAAAATCCTTTTGTACAATTCTTACACCAATTTCTTCAATTTTCTAGCTCACTTTTAAATCTTGTCTTTTAGCCTATTTATGAACATCTGTCTCAAATCATAGTCATTCCACTCCCTTGAGAAAATTTTTAATATATTGTTTAACTCTTACCTATCTAAACTAAAATTTTGGATAAAATAGTTTCTCTAACCTATTTAATTAAACAAACTGCATCTCCATATTTTTTTTCTTTATTTCAAACATTAATACTTTATAGATAAAAAAAAAGTATAGAGTGCAGTTAGCGCATGGTTAATTAAATAAAAAGTAATGCACTAATAAAACATTGGACAAGCTAGGTATCCATCTGCTTCAGTAGCATGTTAGCAATTGATTTAGGTCAATTTTCTGGCTTTGCTACCAAATTAAATCATTCCAACCTTTTATTTCGCCAACCCAGCTCACTGTTTTTTTCTTCCGGGGGTGGAAAAGAAATTAGGTATCCGATACAGTTGTTGCGTATAGGATTGTTCTAAATAAAATAATTCATGAGTTTTCTTTTCTTTTCTTTTTTTTTAAAAAAGAAAACTATAATTCCTTTATCATTATTGAATTTCTAAACGTGAACATAATTACGGATTATGATATATACATAAAAAAAAAGGGCACCATGATACGCCTTATATAAAAAAGCATTTTCATAACATAACAAGCTAATGAGGAATGGACGCGTATGGTTCTTTTTTTTTAATCTGACAAATAATCTTTATGTATACAATGATTATGATTTTAATGTGTAGTTTATTTAATAATCCATTGGCGAGATTATCGTTTCCTCTGATCTCTGCCAGCGAAAGCAAATTCTTCGCCAATGGCTATGATCGATCATACGTGGGCCAGTTCATGATGCTTGTTAGTTCTTTCGTATCTTTGATTCACTCCCCTTTGTGAACTGACAACACAAAAGGTATACAAAATAATGCAATTATAAATTGAAGAATTTGATTATGGACCAAAATTAATCAACCAAATATCTATGAATTGATTGGCAAACATTGAGTATTGAGATTTATTTTCATTAATGCGACTTAGATTGAGTACACCGTTTGGGCGGCGCAAGAGGAGCATTGAAGAGATGTCAAGGCCAAGGATCATAGTTCAAGTTTTTATCAAGTGTGTGTGTATATATGATTGGTAATTAATTTCTTAAATAATGGGAGACCCATTGTTAGAAGAACATCTGTTTTTTAGACTAGGTGGAAAACTAAAATTCTACAAAAAAGAAAAAGGAAAGTTATATAATATTAATAAAAAATCATAATACATATTACGATATTGCTCAAAATCGCAAATGAACGGAGGTTATAAATTAAAGTACCCAAATTCAAATGCAATAATGCTTTATTATCAAATATCAACAAACATTCACCGTTATTCTAAATGTGTTTTGGCAAGCTGGTTAACCAAGGCAAGTGCATTGCTGGTGACTTCAGCAACATTTGAAACCCTAGTCCTAATGGAATCCTTCACCTCACCATCCAAGGCGGCCAGCCCATCAAGACAAGTATCATCATCAGTCAAAGCAGCACTAACCCATGTTTGAACATTGCTAATGTGCCACAAAAAGTCACGATCATTTGCTCCACTGATTCCTCTCAGTTCTTGAACCGACTTGCTAAGCCGGTCAATCGAATCACCCATCAACTTCAGGCAGTCGTCAATTGGTTGTTGCTCCCTTGGCTTCAAGTCCTTGTGTTTTACAAGATTTGACACAAATGAGTCTGCGGACTTAGTCCTGGAGAGGCTCACGGACAAGGCTTCCAGCGCCATCTGCAGCGGGCTTCGTTGGATTTTGTAGGCGTAAGGCAAGAGAGACTGCACGCAGACTGTGCGATATCTGGTGGATTTGCATGATGTTTCAATGAAGATTGAGTCACCATTATGACTAGGTAGCTCAGTGATTGTGCCTGCTTTGGCCATGCCCATAATGCATAAAACAGAGAGTGCCAACAAGAGATTGGCAATTCTTGCCATGATTTTATTATGATTTAGATAGCAACTGTTTGTTCTTTCTTGAACTGAGAACTGAATGGGGATTGTGGCTACCGAGTAATCAGATTGACATATTTATAGAGGAGTTGCTTTCCTTCTTGGGATTTTCTTTCCTGCAAAAGGAAAAATTCCCCTTTGGTCCTGGCAGGGGTTGGGCCAATTATCCTGTTAGTCCTCTTCTTTTTTTATTATTTAGAACGTCTTTGTCATTGCTTTTGTTTTTTTTAAAAAATTAATTTTCTTTTTATCTAATATAACTTAAAATTCAAACAAATATGAAATGCATCATGTAAAAACTTCAAAAATAATTAACTTGATTTTAACGAAAATATATACGATATTGACATTTTGTAGTAATTTTTAAAATTTTAAAGACTAAAAAGAACATTTATCCCGTAACTATAACTAATTAATTAGGAAAATAATAAGTATAAAAGAGGCCGATCTAACTTAGACAAGAAAACCAAGTATAGCGCTAAACGGTTCAAGGAAAATTCCAAATAAAATTATAGAAATTTTCTTTTACGTACTTTATATATATGTGTGTGTAATATCAATTTCACAATGTTTGTTCACACCTCCACCCAGTATTCCAGTTAAATTGTCTATTTCATTGTACTAATTGCATAACGTATAAATATGAAGATAATTACGAATCATACTAAAGGAAATTGAGAGGATTAATTGAATGTAAAGATTTTAGTATGGATTTCCAGCTATTCAGGACAAATTAAGATGTGATCCCTTTCAAAACTTACGACGATCCTCTTTCAAATTGAAGATTCTCCTGCATATAAATATCTTCCTTCCAAATCAAGCTCTACAATTAATCGTATATATTCTCTCTTTATTATGTAAAGATTTGGACGGCTTCAGTTTCCTCTTTTTGTATCACATCACTTGTAGTTAGTGTTAAATTTTCATGTTGAATTTTTATAAGGATGTGTGACTGCAAGTTATTAAATAATAATAAAAAATGACTCTATCCAGGATACTTCATGATTAAGATAAAATAATAATGATAATAATAATAATAAGATAGTTAGTTCTTAACCGCACATAATATTATGAATATAAACACACGCTTAACATAAGAATGTTAAAAGATTGGTACATTAGTTAATTCATCATTGTCTATAAATTTGTTGTTATATTTTAATAAAAATATATTTTCACATTTACGTTTACCTTTCAAAATTGAATCATAATCGGTGGTGGTGGGATAGATCACAATTAATGCACTTCCAAAAACAATTGCCCTTGATTCTTAATTTAACAAATCTGAGGGGAAACGTATTAAAAATTCTAATTGACTACTAATTATTCCAAAAATACTATTAATTCCATATCAAAACCATCGATGTCGGGTGATGCAAGGGAAGCCATCGATGTAATACTAAATAGCATGAAGACCTTTCGAATTGGGATGGTTAGTCCACCCATCTCATCGAAATAAACAAAATGTTTTTTAGCATAACTCGATGGTGTATGAGAATTTTTTTTTTTTAATTTTATCCTAGTCTCATGCTTAGTTCTGTCAAGAGTATTAGGATTTAGTTATTCCAAGCTCACAAGCTAATGTTAACTTTGTAAAAGAAATTATCTCGGGGACTCATGAGATTAGTTAGTACTGAATTATATTGATAACTCAATTAAACATAATAATTTATAAATATTAAAATTATAGTAATATGTGATAAATGTAATAAAAATTTGATTTTAATAATGTAAATAACAAATTAAACTAAAAATCATTATTAATTTCAGATTAAATTAAAATTCCATTTTAATTTATTTAATTATTAAATAATTTTAGAATTTCAAATTTACATTATAAATTAATTATAAAATTAATATACTCAAAAATTCGAATTTTTATAAATAAAATATTATTGAATAAAAAAATAAATGTATTTAACGAAATAAAAATGATTTAAATTATGATTTATATTTCATTAATATCATTGAGGTTGATTTGTATAATTAATAATACAAAATTTTAGTTTATAATAATAATAATAATAACTTGTAAAGTGTAATATTATAATATAAGACATGATTATTAATAATTCAATCCAATATTGCACCAAACACAACATAATATTATATAACCCAATATTATCCAATCCAATCTTATCTTATTCAATTTGATCCAATTCAGTGTAATCCAATCCAACATACCAAACAATCCCTAAGGCCATGTTCGATTGTAAGGAAAGAGAGGAGATGAGAGGAGAGGAAAAGAGAGGTGGAGAAAGGAAAGAAGAAGAAAAGGATAGGGAGTTTAATTTCCTTTGTTCGTTTTAAGATAAAATTATTAGAATTTTTCATCTAGACAAATATACCCTTGTATTGGATTTTTAATATTTATTATTAAATTAATTTAAAAACTAAAAATATATTTAATTGTTTTAAAATTAACCTCAATTTCAATGTTTCATTCTCAATGTCCTAACTATATTTACTTTATAAAATCAGTTATTATCCAAGTGCTTTTATCAAATGTATTTCTTTTTAAACAAGAAATATTAATATTATTTAAAAAATTCCCCATAATTGTAGAGCCCATAAAAAGGCAAAAAGCCAACTTGATGAAACCTTCCCTCGCATTATCAAATCCAACTACTAGTGGTGTTCGCGGATCAAATTTTATGAATTGAACATCAATCCATATCCGATCCATGATTTTGCGGATTATAATTTTTCAATTCAATCCAATCCACGGATTGATTAAATTCAATCCAAATCCAATCCATACATTTATGGATCGGATACGGATTTGACTCAATCCATATCCAATCCATACGTTTGCGGATCGGATGCGGATTTAACTCAATACATATCTAAATCCATCATTTTGCGAATTAAAAATTTTAGTTTTCTCCAATCCATAAACTAATGAAATTAAAAAAATATAATATAAAATAATTTTACTACCAATTAAATTTAAATTTAAATAAAATTTAAACAAATTAATTGTTTGTTTTAACAATACATTTAAAATTTTAAAATATAACACATCGAGATTAATTGTTCAAATAAAACTGTAATAATACGTTCAAAGTTTTAAAATATAACACACCAAAATTAATTGTTTAAATAAAGTTACAATAATACATTAATATAATATCAAAATTAATTGTTCAAATAAAACCACAATAATACATTGAAAGTCTCAAAATAAAACACACCAAAAGAAAAAAAAAACGTTCATCTCCAATTTGTGTTTCGTACTTCAACCTAAACAAAATAAACATAATTGATATAAATAAAAAATAAAAAAATATTTAATAAACAAATTAATAAATATTTATCCTTATATCCCATCAAATGCCATTAAGCTTCATCAAATATGTTCTTGTCAGCTCCCAAAATCTCTATATGTATAAGATAAGAAAAATGTCAATTTTTAAAATAGAATAACAATATAAAGTCAAATAATAATCAAAAAATAAAATTAAAGTTAAATTGCTACATTTTACCTATCTCAATATGTTCAATCTCATCAATTGCTTCATCAAGATTTATCGGAGTTGAACATAGCCAATTTTGTGTGCAAATTAATGTCTCCACCGTCCTTGTAGATAGTGAGCACCGATGTGGATCAAAACACGCCCACCAGTGCTAAATGCTGACTCAAATGCCACAGTGGAAACATGCCTGACCAAAATATCTCGAGCAACATAAGACAAAATTGGATATTTGGAAGAATTAATCTTCCACCAATCCAAAACATCAAAACTCTCATTTTCTAGATTCTCACATGATTCTAACAAGTAAAGACCCACTTCTGTTTTGCACTCTACAAAAGTATTGTCTTTTAAAATCCTCATATAATCTGAATCAAACACTTCCCTAGCATCAACCTCTAACTCTTTTTCATCATTGACAGCATCCATTACTTCCACATCATCACCATAAAGCAATTTGTATTCCTCATATAAACTATGTAAATTATTCCGCACTTTAACAACCAACTCATTAGCTTTAAATTCACTAAACAACACTACAAAATAATATCTCAAAAACTGTTCTTTATGTCGAGGCTCAAGCAAAATAAAAACAAACAAATAAGGGTTGACTGTTTCATAATTTCCTCAATACTTATTATATTTCTGTTTCATATTTTCAGCCATTGTCTTCAAAAATAAATCCTTACTATCCCTCCAAGCTTGCAATTGTGTATGAATCAAATATAATTGGTGCAAAAAAGTATTGGATGTCACATATAAATAACTCAAAAATGTCAAAGTGGCATCATGAAAGACCTTCAAGAATTTAATGAAATAACAAGCATATTCCCAATCAATTAAAGAAGGACACGTTTTTGACCCACTCAAACAAAACTCACAAATATATTGTGCATCATGAAGCTCTAATCGATCAAATACTTTTTCATACTTTTCAGCAGCCACTAACATGAAAAAAATGGAATTCCATCTAGTTACGACATCTAGACACAACAATTTATTTGAAGAAATTTTCTCTCGCTCTGCATATGCCTTAAACTTTGTATCCTAGAAGGTGAAGATCTAACAAATCTTACAACATTACCAATTTTAGAAATCGACTGATGTTACTCTTTTAACCCCTCTGCAACAATGAAATTTAATATATGTGCACTACACCTCAAATGCATATTTTGACCCCTTAAGATTGCACTATTCCAATTGTTCACAATTTTTGACAAATAAAAAAAAGCACCATCATTAGAAGCACCATTATCAACCGTTACTGTAAAAACTCTCTCAATGCCCCAATCTAATAGGCATGTTTCAATTTGCCTACCAATTGTTTCACCTTTATGGTCAGCAACTTGACAAAAATTCAATATTTTTTTGTGCAATGTCCAATTATCATCAATAAAGCGAGCTGTAAGACACATATAACAAAGATTTTAAGCTGAAGTCTATATGTCTGCAGTGAGGCAAACTCTTTGATGACTACTAACAAAAAAATCAGTCAAATCTTTCTCTATTTTTTTGTAAAGTTACAAAATATCACGAGCAATAGTAGTGCGAGATTGTACTTTAAATCTATTTTCAAAAACTCTCAACATTTCCCTAAACCCTTCACCCTCTATAACTCTAAATGACATCTCATCTTTTATAATAAACTTAGCAATTGCTTCCCTACAAGCCTCAACACTATAGGTCGCTGATACAAGGCTACATGGCTCTCCAATTTTCACTAGTTAGTAAGACAAAGTTTTTTTGTTTTTTGTCCATTGGAGCTCGACCAGGATATTTTAGACATCTCTCTCTTATATGACCCAATAGATTAGATGTTCCTTTATTAAAACCACATTTTTATTCTTTTCCACAATATCGACATTTGGATCTAGGATGTAGTGGATCAGAACTTAATTGGATAAAATGCTCCCAAGCTTCTGAAGTAGTGGATTTATTGGGCGTACCTTCAGCATTACTGGATGATTTAGAACTTGGGGGAGTTGAATCTATAGCTATGTGTTTTCCTTTATCAAGTTGAGAAGTCTTTTACACCAGCAATATGAAAAATAATTAAAATTAATTACGAAAAATGATTGGAACAAATTAAGCTTAAAAGAGTTCGGTTAGGAAAAGTAAAAGAAGCCAATTTAAAAAGAAAAATAATGAAATTTGTGTGTTACATCCAGAAAAGGCAACATGATTGTTAGATCCACAAAAGCAACATGATTCAACCACCCCCCATAACAACTCTTTAATCTTCATTTTTAAAAAAAAATAGCCCATCGAATAAGAAATTAACAGATTCAGCCACATGATTACAACAGTACACTCAACCAGCTACAATCTGAATTAATTTGCTCCTTGTGGTTGCATAATCAGTATTTTGAGTGTTCCAATATATCTATATATTTGGCTACACTAACCAATAATTTAGACTAATCAAAATGTCTTTAATATTTCACAACGGCCAGGTATTGTGCAATTTTTCTTAGTTTTACTATAGAACAAAAAGCAAAAGCAACCGGATTAAGACATGCAATCAACAAATAATTCTCTCCCTCAATCCCCAACAACCTTATTATTAATAAGAGGATATCAAAATCATTATCCCAAGTCACCATTGACAAAAAAGAAGATACATAGTAATAATTAAAAAAAATCAGAACAAATGTTATCGAAGATAAAATTAAAATAATAAAGAAGGAGAAGGTTTACGAGTACTGTACCTGGAGAAGGAGAGAGAAACACCGTGGTAAGGTTTACAAGTACTTGCTGGAATCGTGCGGGGTGTTGCTAGTGCGTTTGACTGTAACAGTAAGGAAGCAGGAAGCTTAGGGTTTTTTTTTTTTTTGTTTGCAGATTATTGGTGACCACTGATTTGCATTATGCTAGTGCTAGCTTACTTTTGGGCTTTTGGCATTATCTAATTTACTTTTGGTGTTATGTTATTGTTACCTTTTTTTTTTTTGACAAAAGCGTTATGTTACTTTACTTTTAGTTTTGGATGACTTTACTTTACTTCAATTTTTTTACCACTAATTTAATTATTTTTTTATTAGATAATGACTAAATTATATTATGGTGCTTATGTAATTATGTAATATCATATTTATAATTTTTTTAATTAAATTTATAATTTTTTTAAAATAAATAAATAATTTTTTTACAGATTCACAAAAGTAAATCCATATCTAATCCACTGACTGCGGATTTTTAAAATTTCAATCCAATCCACGAATCAAATTTTTACGGATCAGACGAATTGAACGGATTGGATCGGATTCTGAACACCCCTACCAACTACAACCTAGAAACAGAAACAAGAAAAATAATAAATAAATAAATAAAAATAAAAAACAAAGGAAAATGCATTACACAGGCACAAACTCGATGGCACTTTCTTTTCTTTCCCCCATTTTTTTTTATGCGCTTCCTTTTCACAAACCTAATAAAAACCTCATTCCTCTCTTCTGACTTTTTCCATTTTCCCAGCTCGCCCTGACTCGGGCTTCTTGACTCAGTCCGATCACTCTGAGTCAACTCGCCTTCTTCTTTGACAACTCAAAGATCATCACTGTCGACTCGGGTTCTTGGAATTCATTAGTTTTGTTCGGTTCGAATTCATTGGATTTGTTCGGTTCAAGGCTTATATGGTTATTGAGAAAATGCAGGAAAGTGCGAGAAAAAGCTTAGATTAAATCGAATTTGTAATCGAAGCCGAAAATGAAGAGATATTGAACTATAAGGAAGATGTGAGAGGCTGCTGAAACTTGGTTATGCTCAAAAACTGTCACTGGAGCTCTTTATCGCTGGTGACAAACACGGGAAGTTGAGAGAGAAAAGATCCTCCGATTTTGAGTGAGAGGCTTACGGGAGAATTAGGGCTTTTTTTCGTTTTAGATTTGTTTAAGGATAAAATTGAAAAATTAAAATTAAATGAGGGGAAAATAGGAAAACAAGGCCTTTTCATGGTGTAGAATCCAAAATTCCTCACTCTTCAATATAGAAATCAAATTCCTCAAATACCAAAAATTAAGAGTATGACGGAATTTAATTCCCACTGCACTTTTGCCAAATAAACAAAGGAAATTACGGAGGAAATGGAAAATCTCTCCTCTCCAGCCATATTTTCTAGCAACCAAATGTGGCCTTAAGGGTAAATTGAAAGTTATATAGGGTAAATCAAGCGAGAAAATCCATTTCAAAATTTATATGTGTTACTATATGAGCAATGGAGGGAGTCAAACATTACATCACCACTAATTTGCTAAGCAGGCATTATCGTGCCTTATCAACACGATTGCAAGGGGCTAAATTGATGATGATGATAATTTAATTTTCTTCCTTCACTTTGGTATGTAATTAAAGGTGGCCAACGAGCCCGGAGGCATGTGTCTGTACAGCACAACACGGCATAACACCAGCACATTTGGGCAAGGCACGCGGCACAGCATGACATTCACGTGGGCCGGTTCGAGTTCATATTTTTAGGCACGTAGGCCTTAAAAGCACGGCATGATTAGAGGTGGGCCAGAGCACGATTCACGAAAAGGTGTGTAATAAGCACGATTCATTGGTGGGTTAGCACGCAGCTCGTGGGCGATCAATAATACGTAGTCCAAAGTATATCAAAGTAATTTTTTTAATAAAAAGTAAAAATAAAATGTTATGATTTTACAAATATTTCAAAATTAAAATTTTAATATATTTTATTAAATTAATTTAAGTCTTAGTTTTAAAAAAAATGTAATTGTTTTATGTTCATCATTTATTAAAAGAATAAATAAACATCATAATTTTAATAAAAAAATTATAAATATCACGATTTTATAAATGGTATATCAAAATTTTAAGATAATTGATATTTCATTTATTAAATCGTAACTTAGTTAACGGAGATATGTTTCATTTGTGATTTGAAAATAAAATATTGTTCGTATTTATACACAAAAAAAAAAATTATGAATGATTTTTTATTTTTTATGATAAATTAAAAGTTGCATTTTCATTCAATGGAGTTCAAGTCCAATTACAATATTAATAGTTCAAATAAAATTAAGTGTAATTTACTTCATTGTAGTTCAAATATATATTGTTCTATTATAATTGAATTGGTAATTGTGAAATTAAATATTTAAATATATAGCTGCAAAATCGTAATAAATTGATAATAAAATATTAATTGTTCTCTTAATAAAAATTATTATTATTATTATTATTGTTGTTGTTGTTGTTGTTGTTATTGTTGTTGTTGTTGTTGTTCTTCTTCTTCTTCTCCTTCTGCTTCTTCTTCTCCTCCTCCTTCTTCTTCTTCCTCTCCTCCTCCTCCTCCTCCTTTTTCTTCTTCTTCTTCTTCTTCTTCTTCTTCTTCTTAATAGTAGTAATAGTAAATGTGCTGATAGGTTTGGAAAAATATATTAGACACGTGAGCTTAAATAAAGCACGCCCAACATGTGAGCTTAAAAGAAAAAAAGAATTGGTGAACCTTTTTTCAGCAAGGCCCACGACACGGTCCAAGCATGGCATGCTTGCGCTTGTGCTGTGGGCCGTGCTAGGCTTAATAAAAAAAAATTAGGTATGGACTTTGGTTTGCCCTGTCGGTTACTTTTATATGCAATATAATAAAGATTTTGTTTTGCACTTGGAGATTTTTTTCCTCTCTCAAATTTTTACCAATTTTGGGTATTATATAAATTATCTTTGAAGGTGATTTGTTTCCTGCAAACAATTTGATTTATTTTCATTAATCAATTGAAGTTTTTCTTATTTAATTTGGACTGATTGTAAAAGTGAGGAGAAAACAAACACTAAATCTTGAGTAGCACTATTAAAAAAAATCTTGAATTTAAAGAAATAAAATAAAAGAGAGGAAATATTGAACACGAGATTTGAATAACAAGTCCTAGTTAATCAATTATGATTTATGATTTGCAAATGAATTTGAGCAAATTAATATGGACCCAATAGAAATAATTTTATTTTTTTTGGTAATATTCTGATGCTTTTTTATTCAATTTTCTTAATTTATCCCCCAAAAAAAGAACAAAAATCGCTTTGGAAATCAATCAAGAAATCACCATCGCTATGGCAGACCACTTCGAGGTTCTTAAATAACATAGTGTTAATGAATTAATTATTTAGCTCTAGAATCTTATTTAATTGGAAACAGGAAGAACTTAAACTATGGAGGAACTATAATTTATAATATCATTCAAATAAAAATAAGAAAAAAATTTTAATCAAGAGATCAATTGACTAAAATAACAAAAACTAATTAGCGTATTAATTATATACTACTGTCAGAGGGCCGAGAGATATCGGCTCAATTGTCATTGCCAAGCACTTGAGCAGGCACTGATTGGAATAATACCTTTAAACTTGGATAATTTTCTCGAAATTCCCTGAGCGATAATACTTCATTTTTTTTCTGCGGTGTCCACAATAAATGTAATCCGTGTAAGAACACAAATTGACCACATATACTCCCACTCTACAGAACCATACATAAGATTTTCACCTCATACGGCTCCTCGTTCAATTCTTTCGAAAGAATTGGGTCATTTTCCTCCTTCGATAATCTCCTCTCTTCTTCCACTCCGTCCCCAAGAGTAACTAGGACCAATTCAGTCACGTTTTCATGTTCCAATTGAACACTTTCCATTTTTGATTATTCTCAGAGGAGAGGATTATTCTTTTTACCAAACATCTGCGGATCCAATCACACAATCTTATATATATATCCTTATATATATATATATATATAAGTCACATATAGAATCACATTACTCAACAGAATTTAATTCCAAGACCCGATTGAGAAGGAAGAGCTTGTTGTGTTTGTGTGTGTGTGTGTGTGTGTGTCCACACCTCGATTATGATGGTGTCATTAATACGTAGTAGCTCGTCTAAGGCCTTTTTGACATCTTCATGGTAAAAAATGGTGGGTATATGAGATTCAAGATTTGACAGTTTAGACGCTGCCATCACAATTGTCACCTGGGAATAATCAAATTATTTCGGTGAAAAAGCCAAGCATTTTTAGACAATCTTTATGTGATTAATATATAATTAAGGCACCAAGAAAATATTACACTTGAAATTAGACTAAAGCTTACCACCATATACGTATTGCTGAATTGCTTATTAGCTTGTTTGCTAATGATGTGTTCTTTCTCCATGCCATCTAAATTAACAAGTGTCTCTTCACTCAATTTCTTACGTTCTTTGCGTGAAAGTTTTTTGAAGTGCTCCTCTGCATTTTTATTGTTTTTGTACTCCCTTGTCACCTACATTTCGAATTAATGCTAGAGGAAGTAATTACCCCAAAAATCCAATAATTATGGGATTCCAAAGAAACCCTAGTAACCAAAATAATAGTCATTATCGGGGCGCTGTACATAATAAAACGTTTTAACATCTTAAAATATTTTAGAGTTAGACTATTAGAACACCTTTAACATTCTCTTCAAACGTCCTTTTTGTAGATTTTTTTAATTCCTAAAATAACCTTCATTTGATGCATTTTCTTAATAAACTCTATGTCAATACTTTGAAAAAAAAAATCTCGTCCATTTCAAAAAACTTTCAATTTCCTTTTTGTTATAGCATTTGAGAAACTCTAATTTTATCTCCATCTCTTTTTATTTGTTAGTAGCTAATAACTTGAATATACACATAAACACAAGTAATGCATATCTTTTTTTAAAAAAAAAACCTTACTCCAAGTAAATAAACTTCACATAATTATCTTTCCTACCAAAAATTAATTTATATTTAGATTCGATTCTTATTCTATAATAATTCATTATTTTTTCAAATTTTATAGATTTAATGAGTTTGTAATAGAGAAAAAGACAAAAAAAATGTAGGTGGGTTTAATTAAATAAATTTTAT
The DNA here is from genome assembly GCA_029633175.1 of Citrus glauca. Classification (NCBI taxonomy): domain Eukaryota; kingdom Viridiplantae; phylum Streptophyta; class Magnoliopsida; order Sapindales; family Rutaceae; genus Citrus; species Citrus glauca. Next base: position 2,211,894 of record JAQOOD010000009.1, read on the forward strand.
TTTTAACATAATTTAAATTATAAAGGATAAATTTATAACTGTAGAATAAACGGGGTTCCATAAGAGATGTAGAGGAGTGCCAGTGGCATAACTCAGTATTTTATCTAACCGTAAAAGTACAAAAAAGAAAAGTGAGAACAAAAGGAAATAATTATATAAAAGAGCGCGTGTGTGTGTGTGTTAATTCAGGTAACGACAAAATGTCAAAAGTAAACATTAATCGTCAACTTACATATGAAGAACCAGAGATCCAGTACTTCTCATGCTGAAGAAGAGAACTTATTGTCTCTACAACCAAAATCAAACAGAATAAGCTGAATCGCACAGATTTAGCAAACCGATCGGCAGATAATAGAGATGCACAAACTAACAAATAAATAATAATAATAATAATAATAATAACAATAATAAGAAGAAGAAGAAGATGCATCTTATATATTGAATGAATAATATTGGAGTCCTTCTAAAGAGAGAAAGTGTATGTATAGCCTATATCTGTATAATTGAAAATTGATTCCAAGGTTAAAAAAAAAAACACCGCAAAAAATCAGTTTGAAAGGTTTTACCTCTTGTATATGCAATGACAAATATTAAAATTTAGTAGGTTCTGTCATCATTGAAATTTTTTAAGTTCAAAACTTAAATTCATTATTATTTTGAATATTTTGAAAATAGTTTTACTTAATTAAATTTCAAAGTTGAATCTATCAAAAATGTTAGGTAAACACCAATGAAGGCACATTGTAACTAGTTAAATCTTAGCAAATATATTGAATCTTAACCCAATAAAATGCATGAAACCTTTGTGGAATTATGCATCAAATTTTCAATTAGTATGACTAAAACCTAGGTAATTTCAAGGAACTCTAACATAAATTAATTCACAGCTAAACTTATCCGAGCAAAAGCAAATAATGTTGTACTGGAGTCCACACATATGCAATTATATGAAAATAATTAGAACTGAAAATAGCTTTACCCTCCAGCATATGTTCCTAAATAATTTTTTTGCTATACACACACACACACACATACATACATACACAAGTTAAAAAAAAAAAAAAAAGATAAGCAACTATTGTAATAACTCATTGGGGAGTATGTTCAGCACGAAATTAAAAGTGGTATGGAGGCCTTCTTCCCCCTAGATATCCATACGAATAGTGGGAAAGACTTTTACAACATTGTGAAATTTACAATGATGTGAAAGGTTTTGACACCGTTATGAAACCCTAAGTCTGCACGAAAATTCATGCCGACCTCTGTCCTTGAGAATTATGATAACTTTAACAAGGGCAAGTATCCTTGATTAGATAATTTCCCGATATATGCAATATGTTTTATACCGTAATTTGTCCCTGATCCAGTAAATCACCACACAGAGCGCTATGAGAAAAACTACTGCTGCTGCTTTATCCGAATCTTCATCCTGACAATGGTCTACTTCTTTTCGTGAAGTAGTGTACGATGTCGATGAACCCCAGTTAGATGATGAATTAGACGACGAAAACGAGTATCCACCCATTGCACCACCCGAAAAGACCAAGGCCGATGATGGACGACCATGCGTCGTCATAAACAGCATCAGTAAGACTACAGGAATTCTTTTATAAATTTCAATACATTGTTTAAACTACCATCTTTCTTAGAATGATTTTCTTTTAAATAGCAAGAGCTTGTGGTAATGTGATTAAACGGAACTGCAGTAACTTTATTGCTAGTAATTGAAGTAAAAAATACTCCTTGATGAGGCCGCTGAGTTCATCGCAAAGCTTTCGAATTTAAGAGTTGCGAATAACTTGGAACTTGTACAAAGGACAGCGCAGGATCTGATGCTACAAGAGTTGCCATCAGAGATTGTTCTTCGATTCTGTAACAGCAACGGATTTGGTTTGACAGTACTGTTGAATAGGCTGCCATGAAAAGAGAATGAGATTAGTTAATACGGTGGCGGCGATTTCTTTCTTCCTTTTTTTATTTTTCTTCTTCGTTGTTTTAGGGCTTAAAAAGATGAACAAATTCGTAATCGGATACTCCTATAATAAGATGAACAAATTCGTAATAGGATACTCCTATACATAGTTGTATATATACAGCAAGAAACTACCTAATATCTTCACTTGGGACCTGCAAGTTCAAATAAAATAAAAAATTGTTGTTCTGCACTAGATCCCAATATGCATCCGTAATTATTATATATTATTATTATTATTATTATTATTATTATTACAGGAGCTCACCTAGTGATAGGTCTGATAATGCGTCGTGTTTAAGTAAATCCATGTTTGCTTTTGTTTAGTCGTATTAAATTATATAAATTCAAATTCACCCATTAATTTATTGGATAAGAAATGAAAAGCTGAACCCATTCATCATCATTATCACATCACTCAAATCGTTTAATTTAACCTACTCCTTTTAGTAATTTAAATAATTATTAAAAGTAATTGTTACATATTTTTAGTTTTAAACACAAACAATAATTTATAAAAGAGAGCATATAATCAATTTTGGAATTGAATGAATGACATGATCATATTCAATTTTGGAAGAAAGATGTAATGTTTACATTAACTATCTACAAATATTTCTCCCCGATCCATTAGGGGGGTCTTTCAGAAAGTTCAACTTTTACCACTTTCTTCATGCTCAAAAAGTAGTTGTATCTTGGCGCTCCTCGAATCATCTCTGATAAAAAGACCTAAAGCACCCATAACTAAATATGCATTTCTACGTTAAAACTCCAATCCTCTGTCCACCAACATTCTTTCTACTCTCTCTACGTCATCCAACCTCCCTGCATTACCATAGATCTTGATCAAAAGTTCGAAATTATGCTCATTATCAGGCTCTAACTCAAAAAGCTTTTGTGCAGCGGTTTCCCCCATACATACATTTCCATGAAGGTAGCAAGCATATAATAGTGCACCCCACACAACTGGACTGGCCTCAAACTCCATCTTTTCTACTATCATCGAATAAGCCTCATCAATCAACCCTGCTCTTCCATAAAGATTCACCATGCAAGCATAGTGTTCGACTCGAGGGCTAATTCCATACTTCTCTACCATAACAGAAAATAACCTCTCCCCATCTTTCACCGATCCTAAATGAGCACAAGCCGATAGCAACGACACAAACGTTATATGATCAGGTAAAACCCCATCCCTTTCCATCTGTTCAAAATAAATTAACACTTCATGGTCCTTTGAATGAGCATGAATTATAGAATTCCACGACACAATGTCTTTTTGAGGCATGTGATCGAACAACCAACATGCTTGGTCCAACTTCCCGTCCTTGGAGTACACTACAATCAAAGAATTAGCAATGCACAAGTCCCACTCAACTCCACGCCTAAGAACCCACCCATGAACTTGAGCACCAATTCTTAACAAGGATGCATTAGCAAGAATTGATGATATAGCCACAGGATCGGGATCAAATCCATTTAGAATCATCCCACGAAAAATATCAAACGCTTCCACTAAAAGCCCGTGATGAACGTAACCTGTCAACATTGAATTATAAGAAATCAAGTCCTTATTACCAATCCTATCGAAAACCGTTCTAGCCTTAACAATGTCACCGCATTTTGCGTACATATCAACAAGAGCATTAAGCACAAAACCATCGAAACCAAACCCAAAACGCACCGCATCAAGGTGAACCTTCTCACCAAACCGAATTAACCCAAGTCCAGCACAAGCTTTCAACACTCGAGGGAATGTGAACTGGTCCGGTTCAACGCCTTCTTCCTCCATTTGGAAGTAAAGCGCTATGGCGTCTTCATACTCACCCAATTCAGCATATCCTGATATAAGCGAATTCCAAGGAAACGCAAACGCTGTTCTATTAGACATTTGATCAAAAACTTGGTGCGCTTCATTGATAAGGCCAAACGTTGCGTATAACCTCAGCAATTTTGACGAAATGCCCTTATTTTTGCGTAAAAGATTTGTGGGTATCAAACGATGAAGCTTAATTCCATGTTCTACGGCTTTTAATTGGTAACACGTCTCAAGAAGAGAAGCGAAGGTTTCAGTTTGCACAGTGATGCCGTTTTGAACAGAGGATTCGAGGTCTTGAATGATGGAGTCTAAGGCTTGGAGTTTAGTTTTGGGGAAAGCTTTTTGATTAGTTAGAAGTGGGGTTGGGGATGATTTTGGATAAGAGGAGAAAGTGGTGATTCTGTTTCGAGAAATTTGTTGTTTTTGTCGTCTCTGTTTCCTACTTCTCTTGTTTTTGGAACCGCAGTGGATGATGACCAGAGAAGTGTGGAAGCTGCTTGGTGGATAAAGAATTGTCACCATTTCTAGACTTGAGATTGGTGAGTGCCAAATGAGAGGGAATTGGCATTATGAGAACGCGTATCAAATATGTTATTATTTATTTGTCAAATTCGGTTGCATAAAATAAAGAATGTATTTATTTATATGTTGCGTGCATTACATAAGAGAATATACACCTTCATTACTGAATATTTACTGAAGTTAGGCCACATATTTAGTCACACTCAAGATCTTCACATCCACTTAACAACATCTGTTGCAAAATCTATGGACAATATCATTTCGTAACATTCATAAAGCTTTTCGAGCTAAATATCCATCAAGTCAAAGGGAAGTTGAATATGACGGTGATTCAATACTGGATCGGCTGATGTTTGTTCCAATGACACTAGCTGCCAAAACCATTGTCACAAATTTACAGTCACAGATTGTAATGTAAATGACCGAAAACGAAATTGCAGAGAATATAATTGAATATTCAGAGTCATTGACTGAATGATACAGCTCAAACCCCCGAGTTTTTCCTTTTTCTTCACCTTGAAAGAACGGTTGTTGAAATACAACAGTGCACTAGTTTACTTTCAGAAACAAAGTGCTTGAACAGAGACAAAGAAATTGTCATCCCCTGGTGAGGTAAATGCCGGCCTCCGCAGCATCTGAGATTCCATGCCAGGAATATCCAGTCCTAGTGAAGGCTGTGTCATTATCCAATTAATCATGTGATCGTATCAGAAAGACATGGCAACTTCCATCTGCCCATGAAATACTAGCTGCAGAACAAGACCAACTCTACTCAATGCCAAGAATATTCCATGTTTTGTGCAACTCTTTGTTCGTATAATCAAGGATCATTCTGTCACCAGCTGCAGCACCAAACCAACTCTAATCAATGACCTTTAAAAATGTTTACTAAACATGTGCACGTATCATTATAAGTAAAAAGAATGAAAGAAAATAATGTGCGAAACATAAAGAACGAGATGACTTAGTAGGTGTTGCTTAAAAAAATTGTGATATCATCAATTAACTATTAATATAGTCAAATAACATAGTATTCCATTTCAGTTACAAGAAGAAAGTTCAAAATTGAAGCCAAATCACAGAGAGCACAGAAATTTAAAAATTAACATAAAGAAAATTACCTTGAGTGCAGCAAAAACTGCACGAACTTGTTCAAAAATTTCATCTACTGTTCCCACTGCATTGATCTGTATGCAAAACCTTCTGTTACAGCAACTGAGTATTTCTCAATCAATCTACTAAAAAAAATAAGTGAACACAAATCCTCGAATGGAGTAATCTATTTTCAGATTCTATTAAATTCCCTAACAAAGAAAATTCAGAAGCTGTGACATTCAACTACAATTTTAATACTAAGGTAAAAAAATAACAACCCCTAGGATGCAAGGTTAGTTTAAAAGAAAAAAATCACCGTATAAAGCTTTTCCCTCCTTGCATAGTAATTGATAACAGGAAGACTCCATGCTTTAAACACTTGGAGACGTTTCCGGACTGTGACAATGTTATCATCAACTCGACCCTGGAATTGGGCATCGTCTCATTTTAATAATGGTTCAAACATGATTTTACCATATTGAAAAGAAAAATAATTAACCACAAGCACCTCATTGCGGTTCAGCACTCGATTCACCATCTCTTCTTCAGGGCAATCGAAGAAAAGAACAATATCTGGTTCTGCTCCCATCTATGTCAGAATCAATAATATTTATTTTCAAGAAAAAAATCATAGAAAAGGAATAAAAATCATATGGTCCAAATCCAATAATGGATTTCTGACTGTTCTATTTTGGTTTTTTGGACAAGATTTAGTACTGCTTCAAATCTCTATATCAGCACAATCTTTACAGTTTTCTCTCCGTTGTTTCTCCTCAACGAAAAACCACTCTTTTGCTTACCTTTCATGACAAACAAATCTCACGGCTTTGCTAACAGATTCATTGATCTTGAAAGGTCTAAGCAAAATTTAATAACCTTAAATTCACAGCCAAGATAGGTGTCAGATATGTTGGCGAATCATTTAAACAAATCTGTGTAGGCTTCTTTAACCAATATCACAAATGAGGCGAGAAGGAGGAATACTCACAATCCGTTCAAATGCTGCACGATTCTCCTCACTTCGGGGAAAACCATCAATTAGAAATTTTTTGCTATCACTTGATTCCATCTCCTTTTGGATCAGGCTGACTGTTACTTCTGAAGGGACAATTTTTCCTTCTTTGATTGTGTTGAGAATTGTGGTGCTGAAGTCCAGTTCCAATCGTCAAGGGATGCATCAGTTTTGAAGTTAAGTGGAACGAAACAATTTTCAATGATGAGCATGAGACATTATTACCCATATTCACTGTTAGAAGCTATTTCTCTCCTTAATAACTCTCCCGCACTTAGATGTGTCAATCCGTAATTCTTCACAATTTTTGCACATTGCGTACCTTTTCCACTACCAGGGCCACCTGAGAGTATGGGAAACAAATTCTATCATACATAAGCAATACAAAGCTAACACATATATGCATCACAAGACACCTTCGCAAGCAATATCAAAGGAAGATTGCCAGGAACATGCATAGTTCTAACCTTTTTAAGGTTACTACACGTATTTAATATTCTTCAAAGCTATTTAATCTTGAAAACTGATTATCATCTATGGAAGATGCAAACAAGCTCAGGAACAAAAAACCAAAGAACATGTTATCTACATCAATACACCCTCGAAAATAATTCCTTTAAGCTCTACTTGAGTTCCTTATAGGAATGAGAATTTCTTAAGTATGTTTGAATTTATAGAATTGTAAGGACATCAAAGTAATTTTGCATGATACCAGCCTACAAGCATTTATCCAGATCCTTTATCGTGCCAGTAAGTAGAACACGGATATTACCTAAGACGAAACATATGAATGGACCCTTGCCTCCTTTTACCTGCATCAAAGTAGCACAAAAGATCAACACAATCAAGTTCAAAACTAAGGTTACTTACTTTATGCATGCACCATAGCACACTAGAGCATAAGATTATCAGAACAGACGACAACTACGATTGTAAAACAAAAATGTTAAGATATGCAAATAAATCACAGAAACTAATATTCCTAAGAGTTCAACCTAAGTTTCCAACCTTTAGGCTGATTGGAAAACTTTCCACTGTTATTGACTTAATCATAGTACTCTAGACTATGATAGCTGAAACCCAAAAAAGTGATGTTAAAAATAGCCAGCATATGGATTCTGATGCCAGATTTTTGTTTCATCCCTATGTTTGTTCCTCAGACCAAGGAAAGACGCTGAGCCATTTAGAAAATAGCAATTACTATAGGCTTGAGACATAGCTATCTCTGTACCAATATAAATTCTATGAAATTAATAGAACAAAAAATATTAGCAAAATAAAGAGCACAATTTGTTTTTATTCAGATACTTCTACAAATTTTGGTATTAGCTACACCATAACCAGACATCTTGATGACTAAATTGTTCCCAAAAACACTACACTACACTAGCATACCAAATACCTGGGTGGGTATTTCCGTGGTAAATGATTCCCAAATCTTCAAGTTGTAAGCTGTCTGCATTGAGTAACAAATAACCAAGTTCAAAAAGCAAGTTAAGGCTTTTAGTTATCAATATTAATGCAAAAAGTCATAGCAATGCAAGAATTAAAAGGAAAATAAAAATCTACACCTCCAAAATAAGAATAACAAACAATTGAATAAGAAGCAGCGGCCAAAATAATATATCTTTGTTGACCGAGCATGTTTCATTTTTCCATGTGTATGTATAAAAGCTTCAACAAATAAATATGAATAAAGAATGAATTATACAAGGCTGGTTTTTGTAACTGTACCTGATGATTGCGAATCAATGATCCCGAGGAAGAGATGAAAGGAGAAAGCGAAGCCGCGCGCCTCCACATCGTAATGGGTTATCTCCAGCTCGGTCTCTTCGACTCTGACTCGGTTATTTCACGTTATTTTCTGGTCTATAATTATTTTTTTCTACGCATTTCATCGAACACGTAACGTTCCACCCCACACATGGCCAATGAGCTAATCATATCATGCCATGCGATGACTGCGAGGCACGCTCAACTAGGTTACACGGAATAGAATTAAATTATGGGGTTATTAACATTGAAGTCCCTCTTGTTTACTCCAACTTCAAACAAACCAGTAGATTCCATTTCGTGTCACTTAAGTATGCTAGGTTAGTTCGTGGCCCTTTGCTTCATTGGGCCGGTATTATATTAATTTGGACTGAAAATCTGAAAGAGTTGAGCGTCCAACACCCCTTTGAAACTCTTGCAAAACCCGACTTTTTCATATTTTTAACTTTTCTTTTAAAAACTCTTACAGTAGGGTTTTTATTAATTTTACTATCATCTACAATAAATTACCTAACTAACTAACTAATATGAATGTATTAAAAAAATTAATAATATCACATATTAGGACTTAAAGATAGTTAGGGTTCATGATTTGTATTCTATCTATACATCTATTGTTACAAAAATAAGATTTTATAATGATATTAAAGAGGTGTGAAAAGCACTATGAGATTGTGAAGCTTAATTATAATATACATTTACTCTAAAGTAATTTAGTGTATTCATTTTTAATGCCCGTAATGAATGGCCACCTTCATATGAAATTTAAGATATATAGCATTACTTTTCCAAATGAGTGTACTTATTATCTCTCTTTCTCTAAAAAAATAAAAATAAAGAAAAGTTAAAAGATTATGATTCTTTTATAAATTATAAAATTATATGTCTTTTAAATTTTAATTGTTTCTTTAATGTTTTTATGACCTTATAAATTACCTTTTTATATCACTAAATTTCCATGCTTTATTTTTTCCCCCTTTTCCTTCTAAACTTTTGAACGTGTCTTTAAGCATCTTTGTTCTTAGATTTTGATTCCTTCAAAACAGTAAATTATTTTAAAAAATCAAAGAACACATACTATTACATCACTAAATAAATTCCATTGTTGTATGGCTCTATCTGCAAATCATGCCTAAATTTAAACCGTGCCAAGACCATATTTGAACTAGTATTAAAAAGAAAGGTTAGCAAAATGAAGTGTCGTGCGTTAGTAAAATAGAGACCATACTTTTGTATAGTATTTATACAATGCCAAAATCAGCACATTTTAAAATACAATTTATTGTTAAATGTTTATATTTTTTAAAATTTAATTTTAAAACTTGTGTATATGTACGGTGATGATTTTCAACTTTGTTATGTAATAATATAATAATGAAAATCGTCCCAAAAAAATGACATATATATGCACTCCGCACAACACATCGGACCGTCTCATCATCATCATCGTCATAAGTAGACATCTCAAGAGGCCACATTTTGGCATATATGAATCATGCCAAGAAAAACAAAAGTCAAAAACAATCAATTCACAATTAGTCCATCATTCCATCAATCAAAGCCAAGATTTTCTTTCTTTTTTCATAAAAAAAACATTGTTACATGAGAGGCTTGTTTTTCATTAGACCCCCTCTTTTCAGCAAAACAATGAAGAAACTTTGGATTAGATGGCAAAGGAGGTTGTTAATTCCTAGACTCACACATCAAACCATCCCTTAGTCCTTTTAAACCTGCTGTTGAATTCAACAAAAGCCATCATGCACGCTTTTTATGTTCTTTTATACTTGATGTCTCCTAAGGAGATGTTATTACTTTTTTAAAAAAATTATTTTTTTAATGAATATTCACTTTTCCATGTGACACTTTAATGACAATTGCATTACTCCAACATTACATCACTAATTGAATGTTTGACACTGTGAATGTCGAGTAGCCGGATGATTTTTCAAGCTGCAGGAGGAGATTTGACTGTTACGGCATTACTGGTTACCACTTACTAGTAAAAAAAAAACCAAACTGTTGATAAAGGGTGACGGAAACGCTCGGGTTTCTCTATTTTATTGTGTATGTTATTTGTTTATAGAAATGTCCGTATTAAATACCAGGTCCTATTCATTAGGATCTTGATACGGTACATCATCGTGTACTATACATCAATTCTACAGTTACTACTAATAATACACGTGTAATTTTTGTTGGTTATAGTTTTGTGCACCGATAGCAATTGTGTGGGTCTATCCAGAAAAAAACAAAAATTGTGGGTTTGATATAATACATGGTAATGTACGATAACAATTTCTTATTCAATACTCTCAGTTCATTAGTGCGTAGTATTAGTTTAACATATCATATTATTTTTGTCTATGGTGTGGTGTCTATGCAAATTAAATCACTCTTATTGATACTCTATCTTAGTTGGTGGAAGAAAGAAAATTTGTTCTATTTTTATTTTAAGAAAAAAATAATGATGGTATTTTAAGAATAATTAAAAATACACAAATCACCTTAAAATTGCGAGCTAATATGTTATTAATTAACGGGAGAAGATCGGATAGATGATGATTTGTTCAAGACGGGTGGACCATAACATGTTGAGATAGTACCGTCCACTATCATGGACTAATCATTCAGTATGTTTGATAAGTTTTGTCAGCTTAATGGATTAATAATTTTATTCAGTTTGGTGAGTTCCGTCGTAAGATTTACAAAATAAACGATATGATCATTTAAAATAAAAAATATGTAACTCTTATCGGGAGACTAATTTATCTAATGATAGGTCAAATTTTTTATTGTTAAATATTTTAATATGCTAAGATAATGTGTCCGCTTACATAATTTTTTTCCTATGTCCTCTTTAATGGATGAGAACATTGATCATATTTTTATTTATTGCTAAACGCACTGTGCACACAGTAAGTAGTGGTGCTGATGAAACAGCTGATGCAATGCTTAAGTAAGTGTGAAATAAATATATAAATACTAACAAGGAAATGTGCAAATTGAAATGTGTCTCGCTGGAAGCACGTGATTGGCCAGCTCATGCTTGCACTATCACAATCATGGACCCCACTTCAGTAGAGCCTAGCACCTTGGAACATCATCAATTTTGGTCCCCGGCTGCTATCGTAAACTGGTGGTGGGTCCTGCGTTTCTCTTTCGTATGATTGCCACACCAATGGAGCGTTTGAATCACACGCGCAATATTGAATTTACTCTTTTCATTTGTTTTTTTTAACCAGCTACATATTCTTGTCATGATCACATTCCAATTTGCGTGAGCTCTAAAAAATAGCCATTTAAACGGATGGCTGGGTTTTCCACATTATTATTTAATCTTATTTATTTTCGCTCTTCAAACTAAATTTACATGACTTTCACATAGAAAATGTAAATTAATTTTCTTTTTTTAACATAAATTTCTATTTCGACCTCATCATATTTTCATAAGAGATCATAAAATAGTCATGTTAATTAATATAACATTTTACTTGGAGTATAAATGATTCACACAATAACAAGTAAATTTTATGAAAAATTTCAATTATGAACTTTGAACGTTTTTTAAATGCAGACATCTAACTCTTAGTACGTAAAAATATAAAATTTGTTCAATCAATAATACCTTTAAACTCATTTATTTTTTTTCAATAACCTTTTACATTCAAAATTAGACGTCTTGATTTAAAAAGGTATACATATATATGTATTGTGCTTGGTTCTTAAACTTTAATAATGTTTGATTAAATTAAAGTGTGCAATGAAATACCACGTATAATAAAGTTTCATGCCAAAGAGGATCAAGTGTTAGCCACGCACACAAGTCAAGCGTGACATAATATATAGTAACATCTCCAAAATTAACATTTGATTTTCCCCAAAGAAAGGGAAATCGAACTAGTATATAAAGGTGGGTGAGTGGGAGTTTTGTTCTTGGCTTTATTATTGGTGAATGGTGAGTGATTAATTTCACCTCTGCTTATTACATCCATACAATCAGTCATGGGGAGGCAACCTTGTTGCGACAAACTTGGTGTCAAGAAAGGCCCTTGGACAGCCGATGAGGACAAGAAATTGGTCACTTTCATTCTCACCCACGGCCATTGTTGCTGGCGTGCCGTGCCGAAGCTCGCCGGACTCCGTCGATGCGGCAAGAGCTGCCGTCTCCGGTGGACTAACTACCTCCGGCCTGACTTGAAAAGGGGTCTCCTTAATGAAGCTGAAGAGCAAGTTGTTATTGATCTCCATGCCCGCCTTGGCAATAGGTCTATATAAATTAATTATTAATTATACCATAATGCCTTATAGCTATAGTGATATGTACTAAAGTTTATTATTTTGTTTATTATTATCAACACAATGTTGAATGGTCTCGCTTTCTTTAGGTGGTCAAAAATTGCAGCAAGATTGCCGGGAAGAACAGATAATGAAATCAAGAATCATTGGAATACACACATCAAGAAAAAGCTTATTAAGATGGGAATTGATCCCGTGACGCATGAGCCTCTACAACAACAAGCCAACATTACAGAAGATCAGGCACCTATTAATTCTCATGACGATCATCAGCAGGCTGCTAGCAACTTTGATATTGCTAATGTTGGTGAGCAGCAGGAGAAACCAAGAATCTGCAGCGAGCAAAATTACTCGACAGATCATGAATCCAAGAACAGACCTACTACTAGTGATGATGATCTGATGAGCTACATGTGGTCATCCGACACATTTGATCTTGCTGACACATTTACATCATGGAATTTCCCTACAGCTTCGTCATCAGAGGGAAATCCATCATCACCATGGTTGATGGATTATCAGCAGGGTTTTGGTGATGATGGGGAACTAGGGTTTGGTCGTTTTAGTGAAGGTGACATTAATACAGTGCTGGACATGGCAGACAAGCTATGACAAGAAAGGTGCACGCTCTTAATGGAGCAACACTATATTATGCAACCACGTGTAAAAAAAAAAAACAAAGGATAAAGCACAATTTGGCTTTTACATATTTTCTAGCCTTGATTACATTTCTATTTACTTTCTTTTTGGATCCTTTGAAGGAGGAGAACGAAAAGGGTCAATAATATGCTTAGGAAATAAAGATTTCTTTCGCAAATCAACTTCTCTTTCCCCCTCTGCAAAGGAAATTCTCACGTCATCGTAAAGCTAATAAGCATAGGCTAGTAAGCTGTCACTGTCAATATTGTGCCAAACGCAATGAGAGAAATCTTGGGATTTCAATCTTTTTTATTGCTAACAAAGGCTACACCGCAATCTTAAAAGAAAATAAAGAAAGAAAAGTCGTCCAATCTACAAGAGCTGTGTGATTGAAACTTGCCTCTAATTTATTCGAAACCTTTTGGAAAGTGAAGAAATTAATGACAGTAACTGAGGAAATTTGTTCAGATTATTATTAGAATACGTGATTGTGTGTGGTACAATCTTTTCTTTCTTTCAACCAATGGCCAAAAAGTACCGCATTGGCAAAGCGATCTAAATGTTTGGCTAGAATGTTTGGAAACAAGGTGATCGTAAACTTCAGCTATTTCTTTGAACAATAAAAGTTCATGACTTAACTCATATATTCAAAATGGGAAAATTTATGGTGCAACTGTGATACCGTTTATTTTTAATAATTGATTATTACTTCAGTTTAATAATTGATTAATCTAATATATATATATTAATAATTTAAAAATTAAGTACTAGGATGGTTACCATTTATTTTTAAAAATTTAAGGACCACTTAGATGATGCCTAACCGTAGGTGACTGAAAAAAAAATTTATATATCCAACTTTCTTGTAAGATGTGTAATTTAGAAGGTAAAAAAAAAAAATTCATTTTACATTGTAAAAGGAAAAGGGAGGTTGCCACTTTCTCCCCTACAGTATTTAACGTATACCATTTTCCCCTTTATTATTTTTATAATGACAAAAAACCCCTCTGATAGAATAAGTTTACAATATTACCCTTATTTTCAACTAATCTTTTATTTATATTTATTATAAATTAAATAAATCACATGAATAGAAACTAAATAAAAAATTAAGCATTAAAAATAAGAAATATATATTTCAATATGAGCATAAAAATTAATGATAAATTTTTTTCTTGTACTTATTTATTTTGTGAAAATTTTCTTATAATAAAAATATAAGAAAATTATTATAAAATGATAAAAAATTATTATAAGAACTTGAATGGCAATTAAAAATTTATTATAAGATAAATAATAAAATATTTTGCCTGTACTTTTTCCATTTAATTTTAAAATATTACAAATATTTATTATAAGAAAATGTTCACAAAAGAAGTAATTACAAGAAAAAAATTATTATTAATTTTTTTACTCACATCAAAACATATATTTCTTATTTTTAATACTTAATTTTTTAATTTAGTTTCTATTCATGTGATTTATTTCATTTATAATACATGTAAATAAAATAGTAGTTGAAAATAAGTGTAATATTGTAAACTTATGCTGTTAGGGGAGGTTTTTGGCCATTATAAAAACAATGGGGAGATAAATGGTATATATTGATTACTGTAAGAGGGAAAGTGGCAATCCCCCAAAAGAAAATAATATCAATATGAAAAAGTGGTATCAAGTTTAAAAAAATATGATAATATGTCAATTTAAAAATTAAAAATTTGATAAACATTAGTATATCATGATATTACTTTTGATGTGATCAGAGTCTGAGAGGTTGGAAAATGTACATAAGACATATAGAAGTTTATTCCGTAATTGTATTTACCATAAATAATTGTAACCGTTTTAGAAGATTTAAGTTGACAGTTAGGAAGTTAAAATATGCAAAAACTTAACAATTGTATACATAAATGATAATTACAAGTGTGACAGTATCAAAATGTTCAAGAAACTTATGCTGTCAGTATATATACCAATATTTAAAACTGAACCAAAAAAAAAAAATTCTTCAACATCCTAAAGAAGCAACATGGACATATGAACTAATGATAAACATCAATATAACATATTTATCACTTTCAGTGTCAATATCTCGATTTAGAAAATACAAAAATAATGTTATATCTTCATGAAGACTAAAATATTTTATTTTAAAGGTCATAATTGCTATCCATGCAATTTGATCAAATCTTGTCATTGGCTCGATCACTAATTTTTTTCTACTAAAAATCTTTTATCGTATGTATGTTTTCAAAGAGATCAATTTTCAAGAAGTTAGGTCAAATGATTGACGGTTAAGACTCTCATTTCTTAGTTAAAAGAAAAAAAATGAGAAATAACAACTAGTATTTATCAAATTAACTACCTGTCTTTATAAAATTATAAAGAAGAAGACTCACGAAAGCCTTTTAGAGTGTCAACATCAATCTTTAAAGATGCTGCGGTGCAAGGTATTTGGCGATGGCAATCCCCACAATAATTCCATCAGGGTTTTAATCTTAGTTTCAAGAAACACAAAGCCAATCAACAACCAGTTATATTATATCATGGAATTAAAAAAAAATAATCTCTTTACTAAACAAATTTGTTGACTCTATATCTAGTTGCTGATAATGAGATTATTACATTATTGAAGGCCTTTACAGCTAATAAGCAACATGAGGTCATCTTAATTAATCACATCATATACAGATCAGTGTTTGATTAAGTCCACCTAGAAGGGATTTAATTAACAAACAAATTAATCAAGCTTATTTCCTTGTAACAATGGACGAATTTTGTATTAATTTGGCAAAAGGGATATTTATCACGATCGATCATTTATATCAATATTAACATAATTGAAACTCAAAACTGAGAGTCCAATGATGAGAAGTAAACCTAACTTGGAAAATATTTCAAAGATTCTTGCGCTTGAAACAGACAAATTATTATCTTGAGTTGTCTCAGTTAGAGAAGCTATGATATTTTTTCTTCGATAATATAGTAAAATTTCTGTGTAATAATACTCAACATGAATAACTTTTATTTAGTCATAAAACACCATGGTCTCAATAATTTGGACCAGTTGTAAATAAGAATAAGTTTTATATTATAATAAGATATATTTTTTTTAAATTTCCTCTGAAGGAACCTCCAAACCTACCTCCACATAGTAATAATTATCTATATATTACAAAAGTATATGGTAATTCTTTTAAATCATATCTATTTCTATTATCAATGTCTGTAGATTGGATTTGACATGCTTGATTAATTAATTATTAATGTAGCGCATATTTTACCTCACTTGTATGAAGGATAATTAAGTCAAAACAATATTTGTTATAACTACATCTCTATTAAGTTATAACATTCTCAAAGTAATAAAATTAGTTTGGTCTCAATATTATGATTATAAGAGGTTTTACTGTAAATAAGGTAAATATTCATTGACCACCTAATGTTTTGCGCTTTATCAAAAATGTACCAAAACTATTTTCTTTTGCAACTATTCACTTGAAGTTTTGCAAAGTGCATCACTTTTTCACTTTTCCATTAACACCATTAGAGGATTTAACAAAATATTGATTAAATAACTATTTTGCCCCTATCATAAAAAATATATTTAATCCAAGCTAAATGAACAAAAAAATAGATTTTATTTTGTAGTTGTTGGGACCAATAATAACCACAAAATTAACTATATAAACGCAACAAATCTACTAATGTAAAGATATAAAATCATTAAAACAAACATCCTAGTTAATTTATAGCTCATGATAAAAAAAAAAAGCCTCATAACATCCATCTTGAATAACATGTTTTGGACAACAATGACAAATCTTCAGCAATAATAAATAACTACTAGAAACAATTATAGGTATAAAAAATATTTCAAAATAATCCAAAATCAGTTTTGGGAAACGTTGAACGTTATAGTTTGTTCACATAAAAAAAAGGTAAAAATATAAAACCAGTTATTCGGAATTTAAAGTTCACAATTTGTTACCGTTAATCCAAAACAACAACTCATTCTGAAAATATCTAGAATAACAATCAATAAATAATCTTTTTTTATTTCGGGAGTGAAATAACATTTTTTTAAGATTCTATTTAATCCTCTAATGGTATTATTAGAAAAGCAGAAAATGATATATTTTATAAACTTATTCGGGTGAAAAACTTCTATAGAAAAAAATTTTGGTGTATTTTTGACATATTGTGAAGTATTAGGTTGTCACTGGATATTCGGCAACATATATAAAGTTGAGGTCCCAAAAATGGCACTCACTTTATTTATGGCATCCACTTTATCCATCTTTATAATAGTAAAAGTATTTTAATTATGAAATTTAGTAATTAGTATTCATAAAGCTCATACAATTGAACACTATCAAAAGCCAAGCCTTTTTATTTAGTTGATTAAATAAACAAAAAGATTGTACGCTAATGACTTGATCTTGATAATGATACATGAACGATCATTACGTCATAAGTAAAATAGGACAAATAGATGACTTATTGTTATTGTTTTAACTTATTATCATTGCCTTAAGGTTATTCATACACTTAAGGAAATTTTCGCTGGTTCAGTTGAAAAAGATTACAGGCCCCCTATCATTATTCTCTAACTTTGATGCTGATAACGTATCATAAAATTGGCTGCTAGTGCCCATGATTTTCATTTTTCAAATGTGTACAAAAGTGGGTACAAAAGTGGGCGAAGTGGAATGCTGACTCTCTGTGATAATTCGCATTGGGATGTCAATTGGGTCGTTGTTTCTTAAACAAAGTAATGGTTTATCATTGCAACAAAGAAGAAGTTGATTCTTAAAAGTTTTGCAGTTCATTTTTATTGGCCACCAATAAGTTCAAAGGAGGCTAATCTGTGGTGTGCTCTACCTACCTACCATTGTCATTCGTCATATTATATTTGTTAAAGTGCATTGCAAGAAATAATGATTTGTTTAGATTATTGGCTATGAAAATGGCCTATTGTGTGTGGCTGGGAATTTTTTTTTCATTTTTTTATATATATTATGCCTAGATTAAACTTAGATATCATGGCTCAAAATAGGTTAGATATGTTTCTATTATTTAAAAGAAAACTTACAAATTATAATAACTCACAATTAGATATTGCTCGCTTTGGGCACAGCTTATCACCATTTCATTTTTGAACGTTCTAACCCAAAACCCGTATACTGAATTAAGGGAACTAAAGTTATAAACTAGTAAAGAAATTCTCCTGCTAGTGATGTAGAGTAGAAAAACTCTCTAATGATGTAGATTATAACGCTTACAACATCACACTATCAAACAGAGCCTACGTATGTACATCTAATTGACCAGGCATTGGCGGGCTTCCACTTTATTTATCATCTATATTCTACATATCCCACAAACTTTGGAAATAACAAGAAACCAAATTGCACTGTTTTCTCCGAATTGGAGTCGAAGAAGAATCGTGGAAATTGGTTAAAACCATGTTTGACGAGCCAATGGCATCAGTAACAGTCCCTTCTGAAATTAATTGCGTTTGTTAAGAGAACAAAGGGAGCTTTTAAAAACTGCATACTTATACGCACAGATTATTTTATAAGCCAACTCAAATCTGGCAAAAGGTTATTTCAAAGAAAGGCAAATTAAAAGGAAAGGCCAAGATGAAAAAAATTAGACATATGAAGGTAAAAGACCACTAACATAGCCTACAATGATATGGACTCAAAATTTCATCTATTAGAAAGAATATGCAAACATATACATGGAAGAAAAGCGCTCAAAAGATGTAAGGAATAAGATGAAAATGAAAAAAATAAAATAAAAAACCGGCACTTTTATATGGATGATCAAATGATGCGGATAAGACTACTACAACTATGGTTAAGCAGGTTCAGGAAGATGATCCTGCAACCAGATTTACCTATATTTCTTCAATCTATATAGGAATCTGATCATGATGCAGGTAGAATTAACCAGGAAGCTATACGAATAGAAGTGTCATAAGTTGAACTATATATGTGTGCTAAAGTAACCATATAAATTTGTCATGGAACAGATGATTTGGAGGCCTCTGCCGATTCCTTGGCACTCTTCACCACCAGATCATAATTGATAGAAGCCAGTTGAGACAGGTTCTGAGAAAACAAGAAGATATTTCAAAATTTATATTGCAGTTCACAACCTGATGAGCAAATATTTGATGCTCATCAATATCTTCTTTTAAAAACTTCTGATTTGGATAAAATTTTGGTCCTCAAGAGTTTGCTTTTAGTTTTAGTAGTCTTTCAAATTGAAATAGACTTAATTTTGTCGGTATAATTCTGAAATTGGTTCTATTTGGTTCAGAGATTTAGGCAAAAGCCAAATTTATTCAATTCAAGCTTGAAGAATTTAATTTAGGATTCAAAGAGTTTCCAAGTATACGTTTTTGATGGTGATAATAGGATTAGATAACAGCATATCACGAGATGAGTGTAATGCACAGCAACCCAAAGCAGCTCTAAAAAAATATGAGGTACTTGGAAAACAATCTCCAAATAAATTTTTATTAAGCTAGTTTTTATGAAGCTATGTAAAATGCAAGAAATTAATTCATTTTCAACTAATATTTAAGAGTTCTCTAATGGCATTGGAAGAATCTAGCAATAGTAGGTTTTACCTTAAATGAGAAATTACTAAACGAGTACTGCACAGCAAGAGCAGGGGCACTAAATTCTGCCAAGCTACCACACTCATCAGCCTGCTTCACAGGAAAAAAATATATGGTCAGGAAAATGAAATATTGATCCCATAGCAGTAAGCCTCCTCAAATTCATGCTCATAAACTTTTATTTAAGTTCTTTCACACGTGCTTCCAAATGTATTCAAATTGGAATTCTCTAACTTAGATTAATCAGATTAAAGCTGTCATCAAAAGATACTTCCATCATAATCTGATCCACTGAGGCTTTTGTGCTTGGAGATTGATAGATAAACAAATGAAAACATGTGTGCACCTCTTCGTCCAGAGTGTTACTAAACGAACAGCTGCTGCATGTGTCAGTCAAGTCGTCAAAGTCACTACCTCCCTGAACATTTTCATCTTCTGGATTCCATACATAACGGCTCACAAAGTAACTTGTGTCCAGTGATTCTGCAGCTGGTATAAACATAGCCTGCAGCCAATAAGAGAAGCTACTCAATATTGCAATTAGGTCAATTACAGTGTAAACAAAGTTAATAAGCTTGTAATAAGAGGACCTTTTGTCTTGCAAGTGTGTCCCAGTTTATATTTTTGAAAAAAGGATGTTGCTTCACCTGCCAGAAAATTCTGCTTAGTCCTTTAAGTCATAATACAATTTTAAGTCTTTGCTAGTACCTAAATCTCAAAACTTTACCTCTCTGGCGCCAGTGGCTCCCAGTCTTTGAACTGGATTTTCAGTTAATAATCTGAGATAAAATGAAATATTGATTGTTAGTGAATATGAAGGTAAGCCAGCTCTCATTGATAGGGGGGCCTCTATTATGAAAATAACCAGCAGGTTATGCCAGTAATAATTCTTACATCAGTTGCCATCAAACATAAAATAGTTCTCTTTCTAATATGGATATATAAAACTTTGTGTGCAGTGACATGATTAATTTCAACAGAGAGATATTGCATCAATCTCTTTTACAAATCTTACTTGTCAATTAAATCGCAAGCCTCAACGCTCATCTCCTCTGGTATGTTTGGCCAGGGTATATCTCTATTCATAATATTATCAAAAATTTGCTGCAGACAACAGAACATTGGTCAATGATGGCAGGATGTTACCCAATAAACATCAAAAAGTATAAAATTGAAAAGTCAACATTATCAGTCGAAATATCAGTAAGAATATTCACTTAGAATATGTTAATGATTGTTCAACCAAAAGAAAGGAATTAGCATCTGAAGTCATTTGGCTTAGGGACAGTGACAGTTTGATTGCCCACCTGAGGAGTTTTGGCATTGAATGGAGGAATGCCTATGAGCAGCTCAAAAAGAATAATACCCACGGACCACCAATCGGCAGTTGCTCCTGCAAAAAGAACAGTGTGGAACATCAATCAGTCTATTAAAGAAAGAAATCCTCATTACTTATTTACATTTACTACCCTAGTAGCACATAGTTTGCTAACCATGTCCCATTCCAAGAAGTATCTCAGGTGCCAAATAATCTGGAGTGCCAGCAACAGAATGCTTTTGGCGCTGTTCTCTAGTCGATGGAGGTTGATCTTTTAGTTCATCATTTACAAGAAACCCACCACTGCCAAGTGAAGGAGCTGATAAGTCATCTGTGCTGTGTATAAGACCAACCTTAGAGAGCCCAAAATCTGTCAACTGTAATAGTAGGAAGTGAGAGCTGGCCAGTAATGTTATCACAGCAGTACAGGAGAATAAAACAGTTCCCCAAGATCGCAAATAGTGGAAAGACAAAAAGAAAAAATAACAGTTATTACATAATCTTACTACTAATTGGACAAGATCAACTCAGGTCCCAGACACAAAAAGTTGAATTTATTACATTATGAATAGTTTTTGTGCCGACCATTCCTGTAACCTGAATGTTTGACTGTTCACTGTCACCAAACATAGATGCAATTGTTGGATGCATAGAAGCGAGAATATAAAAATGCCTAGTGCTAGAAACATATCGATGCAGTATTCCAATCTTAGCAGTAAGTTTATACAATAAAGCTTTCTTTGAAAATGATGATCCAGCTACACGGATTTGACATACTTCCCAAGTAGGCAACAAAATTTTCAGTTCAAAACATAGTCAATGAGGAAATTAACCAGTAAATAAGAATATGCTATAAAAAATGAGAAATTCCCCCTACTTATGTCAGAAATTAATCGCCCTAAACTGGTAATTGAAAGTGAGAGACACTTTCTCTTATTTGCTTTACTTTTAGCATGATTCAGCTTATTGGCATAAAATTACCTAACAAATACAAACAGAAAGTGCTTCATATAGAAGCCAATCTACTTTTACAATTCTGAAAATATCATTTGACAAGTAAACAATGAGATAAAATTACAAAATATTGACCTTGATGTGACCATCTTGACCAATCAACAAGTTGTCTGGTTTCAGATCTCTATGAATGACATTCAAAGAGTGCAAATACTCCAAAGCAAGGACCTGAGAAATAGTAGACAAACTATTTGTACCATTGTGAGAATTTTTTATCAAGTTAGCACAAACAGATAAATCCTCGAAGAATCATAAATGTGAATGCGTCCTTACAAGTTCTGCAATATAGACACGGGCCATATCTTCATCTAAGCAACCTAGATTTCTCAGTAAAGAATAGAGGTCTCCACCATTTAGATATTCCATCACCAGATAAAGATTTTCTCTGCATGTGAACGAGTAGAAAAATCGGACCTGTTCATCATGAAGTCATGTTGAGACATCAGAAATGTGAGATCGGCATCTTAAAATGATTGCACATTCTGAGATCTACTTACCACAAAAGGATTTCGAACTGATATGAGGATATTACGCTCAGCCAAAATACTTTCAACTGCGTTTTTACGAATCATGTCAGCTTTCTTTAAAACCTGTAGAAATGTTTTTATCAAGTTAGTTACTACAAAGATCATCTCAGTTAGACAAGCATTCATGCATAACCGGGCACTTACAACCAGTGTTATTACACTGTTGTTAAGATAATCAGACAATAGATAAATCAATTCAACTGATCAGACATATAAATGTTATCCTTTGAACAAAAGATAGGCAAGTAACTACTCATAAGACCAGTTATGCTTTGCACCTTAATTACAAACTTCATATAGTTTTAACTCAAAGCTAATATATGTGGTTGTTGATGACATTAAAATTAAGAAATCTATTGCATTTTTTTAATTTGTCCCCCCCTTCTTGAATACCAATCTTAACTTAAGCTTCCTCATAAAACAAACGGGGGAAGAGTTTTGAATGCACATTGCGTACATTTTCCCTTTCTGTTTAAACAGCAGCACCAACATCTCTTTCTCTGAGGGGTAACATCTCTCTGGCTTCCAAGATAATACTCATTAGACTTGCCTTTCCATCGAATAAACACCTTTGGTTGACATCTCTCCTTAAAGAAGAATGTTAGAAAACAATATATATTCTCTTTTTCTTGGCAGTTTTAAGACATAATGGTTGTCTTCAGCTTTATTAAGAGTTAATTAAAAAACAGTTCAAATTGGAATAATAACTAATATCTATTATTGAATTTCTAACCAACAACTAGTCATGAGCTACATTTCTTTTTCAAAATTACGTATCCTCAGATAAGCTTAACAAACAATTGGTATCGTGAAAAAACAACTTAAGGTTATATTTTAAACCACATTTGTATAAACAAGAGACCATTTGATAATATGAAAATTTAACCCAAACTGAATCAACATTTCACAACTATTTGTGGTACAGAGTGTATCTAAGATCATAACTACTACAATAAAAAGGGATAAATGTATGCTCAATCACAGAAATTGTAAAAGCATAACAATTTATGCATCAATCCTATTCCTGGAGGTATATACTGACCTTTATAGCAAATAAGTCCCCGGTTGCTCTTTTTCTGGCAAGGAAAACTCGCCCAAATGCACCTTGACTGATTGGTTTTATTATTTCAAAGTCTTCTATAGATGTACGGTCTTTAGAACATGGATTGATAGGGCTTGTACGCAGACTACGAACCGTATCTTCATCCATTGAACTCTCTTCTTCAGTCATGGCATTTGATGAGTCTAACTTTTCATCTTCAATCTGCCCACAAAGATTTACATATTTCTCCCTGAAATTTCAGAATATCACTTAGACAAAGTTAAAGATATTATTACTTAATGTTAACCCAATCGTTGGGGGAAAAAATAAAAATGAACTGACAATAGAAACTAAGTAAAAAAGTACATCTTGTTGTTAAATATGAAGAGATTCATTGAACCAGAAAGAAATTTGACTGGCGAACATCACATTTTGTATAACAGCAAGAAACATGTTAACAGCAAGGTTTTTAGAAAAAGATTAAAATGGACTTACTGAAGTAGTTTCTCTATACGCCTTCCAAAAGTTTCCACAAAAAGAGCATCCACCTTCCTATCCTGGATGATGTATTTGAGTTCTTCTAAACGATCAAGCATATGCTCCAATGAATTGTAGTCACAGTCATTTACACTTGCAATGGATCGACTTACATCCAGTAACTTTTTTATCTGTCATTCCAGAATAATAGTAGAATATCAAAATTATAGCAAAAAATCCCTTGAAATTGCAACAAAACCAGCCATCAGGATATCCAACAGAGGTTCTCCTGAAGAGTTAATACAGTATGATCGGAAAACAAACATGGCTTCAAGTTAATGCAATAGCATACCTGCTGAGGGTTTTGAAGCTCTGTTATTGTTCTGTGTCCATTCACCAGCAATTCAATTTGGCTTGTTCGTGGTGTTAATAATGGTGATCTTGGTGTCAAGCTTCCCGCTGAGGTTTTTGCAGCAATATCAGCAGCAGTAGGATTTTTATCACAGGAAATTTCGGGCAAAACATATAGATCTTCAATGACAAAAGCATTATCATCATCAGGAACATGATCAAGCATTTCTTCTGAGCCTTGATGAGACAAGCTATTTTGCTTTGGTGACATTAGGTTCAGATCGTCGTGTGTACTTAATGTAGACATTCCTGCAACTTCAACACTTGCCCTAGGAGATTCACCGCTTCTTGGTGTGCTTTTCGGTGACCATGAATCCAGAATTTTTTCAAGAGTTTCTGCTACTCTTTCAAGACGTTCATTTACAGTTAGACCTTTCAGATCACATCTATCGGCAATTGTACATATCCGAGAGTGCTCCTCAACATGCACAACTGGTATTTCAACCTCACAAATACGGCAGATCATCGAATTTTCGCCCCAGAATCCCCAAGATTTTGTTATTCTCGAGGATGCATGATGGTACAAACCATCCAGATTGTCATTATCATCATCACTACCAATTTTGGGTTCATCTTTATTTTGAAATGCCTCTGTTTTATCCTTGGGGGGTGTATCAGCAGCAGCTTCAGAACCTTTTTTTCTCCGAGACCCAGAAGGAAGTCTCTTCCAAGAAGACATCCTATAGCTGCTTGTAGTTGAATCACCACTTTTGGCCGTGCCAACCTCCACATTCTCAGTTTCATGTTGATCAACTTGATCTTCTTTCAAATTAAGACTTCCTAGTTCCTGTCCATGTGACTTCTTCCTCTGCTTCTCATTCATTAGCTTCCCCCCAGTCAATGGACCACTAAAGTCCTGCTGCCTAATTTGCAAAATCTGTTCCGGGTAAACCCCAAGATCACTAAGTTGATGAAGACCCAGAATGTGTTCTTCTTCATAACCAGACTCTTTCTGGAACTGAACAAGCCTAGTGCATCGCGTTAGAATAAAAAGAAGGCGAGTATAAGCTTGTTTGAGAATTCCCATTGGTAGCTCTTGACGTCTATCATCTAGATTCAAAACAATACCTTCACATTTCACCCAAAATTCACTAGGTGACATCGTGGCACATTTTCGAGCGATCACCAGCAAATCCTCCAAACTCTCCTGCCATTCAGGATGAGAATCTGAACTCTTTTCAAGTATACCCACCAAATCTCCTGCTAGTACTCCTAAATCACAATTAACTTCCTCCTTCAACTTATCAAACTTTGCTCTGATTGCCACCATAATCTCCTGCGGAATAATTAACAAATATACATTGTGAACCTTACAAAAATATAATGTAATACTCGGTTACATAATTAAAACTGAATATAAATGATTTTTAACCCAATACTTACCGTGAGAACTTTTTCCTAGCATGTATTGTAAAATAACACGTTTGATTTCAATTGCATTAATAAGCTCAAGGGAAGGAAGACAGACCTCCATGTGACCAAATGCGCGAGACTTCCAAACGGGAAAAGGCCGTACACCTTTGGAATTGAGCTCATGCGAGAAGCTCTTAATATCTGGCGCTTTCTTCTTCCGCCCACTTGTTACACGCAGTATAGCCTGGAAACGAGGCGACTGCATCTCTTGGGCAAATGCTGCATGACTAACCTATTTAAAAAACATCACCTTTAAATTATGAACCCCCATCACCTACATTCCTTCTACCAATTACAATTGATTAAGATTATTAAAAAAAAATCTTATTACCTCCAACTCCGGATTCAGAGGTGATGGAAATCTTAACGATTTTGATTGAGTCCATTGCCCCTTTTTGCCTAAACACAACAACCATACAATCTCAAATTACGCAACCAATTTTATTTTAACAAAAATTATTTTTCCCCGATTATTTGTAATTACGTCATTATTTAATTAATTTCACGTGTTAATCAGCAGAAAAGAAATTGCATTAATTCATATTCGTTTAGAATCAAATAACAATTTAAAATAATAAAAATAAAAATACAACCTGATTCCAACGACGGCGTTTTGTTGCTGGGAGGAACAGCAAATTTAGGCTTGACGTCAGCGGCAGCAGTCTCAGTTTTATTCTTCTTAGCCTCATTCGTGAAACTCGAGGGAGTGCCAGCCGCGGAAAAGAACCTGAGAGGCGAAGGAGACGACGAAACAGAATTGGTTCGGATGTGGTTCAAACCGAGAGAAGAAGCTACGAGTATGGACGATTCGTCGTCTCCTCTTGCTTGTTCCATATTACTGTCGTCATGATGACGACGTTGATTTTCACCTTCGGAATGATCATGCTTCCCCCGCCGAATTGGGATCGGAGGAATCTTCCTTAGCTTGGTACGCGTCGTCGGAGAAGGCGTTGACGCTGGCGTCGGTGATAACGGATCTTGGTTCTCAGCAGAGGTCGACATTGATCGTCAATTCCGTTGCATTGTGAAATTTTCTCTTTAATTTTCTATATTTTTTATTTATTTAGTTTTAAAAGGAAGAATTGAAAATGGAAGTCTCGAGAGGGGAGGAAAGGGGAAAGAGGTGAGAGAGAGAGAGAGAGTGTGTTTGAGGTTTTCGCGAGAATGGAGGGTTTGAGGGTGACTCGCACGACACGAAGATCAGAACGACAGAAGAAGAAAAAAGATGATAAAAGTTGTTATTTTGGTTTCGGAGAGGAGATCGTGTTTTGTGTTCATCTTATTCTTTCTGTTTAGGGAACGTGCATGCATGCCGCGAACTTGAAGCATCTGTATTATTGGATGTCAGTCAAAATGTCACCAGCGGTTATTGAAGATTAAAAGATGTAA
This sequence comes from Citrus glauca, assembly GCA_029633175.1. NCBI lineage: Eukaryota > Viridiplantae > Streptophyta > Magnoliopsida > Sapindales > Rutaceae > Citrus > Citrus glauca. The sequence goes on from JAQOOD010000009.1 coordinate 2,239,247, forward strand.
GAGGATACCGTCACTTTCTTGTGACTTCCTCAATTGGGCTGACGCGGCCCATAGAGAACTACACAGAACCCAGCCCACATTCAGCACGGCCCAGTATTTAGGTCTGGTCTTTGAAATACATTCGGATTAATTTTGAAGGAATTTTAAAATTAAAAAAGTAATACAATTAATTAATATATGTATAAAAGATTAGTTGAATTTTATATAACTACCAGTTGCATATTGATTCTTCAAGGTAAATACACACATATCATAATATTATTTATTTATTGTATGGTTGATACAATACCTCATAGGTATATTAAAATTGCTCGTAATTTTGATATGAAAATTTTTTAAATACAAATAACATGATAGAATAGTAACTAGTATTATACCATAAAAAATCAATATGATAGGGCCACAAATAATTTTGTACAAACTAATGTGTACATACTGATACGGCATGAAGAAATTGGCTAAAAAATTATAACAGCTATTTTTCAATTATGTTGACCTATAATGATTTTATATAACCGATCTCATTATGCTACATCAAGAAATTCAACTAACATGTACCTAGGTATGTAAATATCTTAAAGAAAAGTGACAACTTCTAAGGTACTTAGCTTATCTTTATCTTGATAAAATATGTGAGATTATCTTTATTGATTTCAACCAAAGGTATAGTAAATATATCAAGAAATATCAACAACTAATGAAATTAGACACATGACCAAGATGACCTATGGATAAAAGATAATGAATATCCCATAGGAGTATTCCTCTTTATCGACAAACAAGAAAATAAATGGGTCTTTTGACTTAGAGAAAAAAGGGTGATCTTAAACAAATCACCTGAACAAAACCAAATGGGTCTTTTTAACTTCGAGAAAGTGGGTGAACTAAGGAAATACGACTATATAACTTAGGTGCATGGTAAAAGAGTCCTTTAGGCCCCCTTAACCCCCCCTCTTAGCTCCCTAACACTTTATCTTCATTTATTGCTCTCTTATTCTCATCTCATTTCCATATGCATGTTTAAGCTTAAACACATTATTTTTTGTCTAAAATCTAGCTTAAACCTTAAAGAGTCTCATTGTTGAATTAAGCATCAAAGTGGACTTGCCACCTAGAGCTCATGTCATTCTTAGGCCATTTTGTTCTTCTCATTCTGAGGACAGCAAGGTCAATAGTGCATTAAGAGATCACACAGGTAGATGACTGACAAGATAGTGAAGATCAACTAAGAGGGAACAATCTCACCAAACTCACCATTGTCACATATCATCATTAGTTAGTGACTTTAAAAGAGTTTTAGAAGAGGATTCTCACCTCTTCCTTTCTATTTATACCATGAAGGACCTTATTAATAAGGTCGCAGAGATCAAGGTCAACTTGTAAAGGAGAAACTAGCTTAGGTTTGTTGTAATTATGTGTTATTTCTTTGTTGTATTTGTATCATTGATATATTTTGTAACTATTAAAACAAGCCAAAAGTGAGCACCCATATTTTCCATCTCTAGTATTTTACCGACGACACCTAGGTGATTCGGCTACCTACCGGTGCACAAAAATTCTTGGATCAATAAGTAGTCCAAATGGCTCCAACTTATATGGGATCATACGTCTAATCTTTGATATTCAACTTTCTGTTTTCGAGTGCACATACACAAATTAATTATAATCTATGTCCATTACACCTTATAGTCTTCCTCCAAGAATTATAAAATGTTAAACCCTACTTTCAATCATAAATCGTGTAGTCAGAAAATGAGAAAATAATGATTTGAAAATATCAAAATTGGGACTAGATAGAAACTCTATTATTCAAAAGAGTAGAGCCTTTAACACTCCTCTAAAATTCTTAAAAAATCCCTTTTGAATTAATTTTCTTATAAACCCTAATTTAAATTGATAAAATGTAAATCCTTTTATTAAAATTAACCATTTTCCTATAAAATTTGACTAAAGAAAAAATAATTTTAAATTGCATAAAAATCTTAAAATATTAAAATTATCTTAAATTTTTTTATTGTATAATTTCTATTTTCGTAACTCTAAATTGTTATAATTTTGTAAAATTCTTTTCAATTAAAATTTAAAATATAAATTTAAATTATGAAATGGGGTGGGTGTAAAAAATTTTTAAATAATAATTTATATAAATGTTTAACTGAATTTTCATTCAAAATAAAAAAAGAATTATTGAATTAATTTATGTTAGGTTATTTAAGTAATTTCAAGTAAAGAGGGGGTTTATCACAAACTTCGAGAGCTGTCAAAGGCCATACTCTATTCAAAACCACGAAATCGGCCTGCTTTTGTTCTAGCCCATTTTTTTCGCATATCAGGACCTAGAATTAGTAACCCGAATCCGGTCCATAGTTTCAAAATTTATCATCACGCACGTTTTGACGTTCGCACAGCGGCGCCTTCCCCGCACTGCCGCAGCACCAAATCAAATGTGGACCCTAATCCGCAGAACCGCTCCTTTCGTCCGCTGCCAATCGTGTTATTTGGATCATTCCACGATCCGCCATTTCTACACACGGACCTCCAACGGAGTCCCTACCGGTCTCTACGGTTTTGACCACTTGAAGTCTCCCAATGGCTTTCAACGTTTCGTCGATGACGCCATCGAGAGGTTAAAATAATAATAATAATAAATCATACAAAACAAATATGTGCACATAATTAGAGTATTCTTAAACGGTGAAGCTACTGAAACTAAAAGCATAAAAATTTTGAAATATTTCCGGAAAATTTGGATTAGAATAAGTTAGTTTTGCAGTCTGGGAAGCGGAATGATTGATTTTTTTGTTACTTAATATATCTAAGTTTGAATTAATTTTTTTTAAATACAGTGAAGCGGGTTGGAAGTTAAATTTTTCCACTTAAGCAATTTGCATTAGTGTTTGATTCGTACAGATGACACTGTTTCTTTTTAGTTCTAAATTTTGTTATTTAAAGTCGTTATTAAAAGTGATTGTTGTCAGGTCCAGTGAATTGGTTAATTATATATCCGAAATGCCTTCATCTGTGGAAATTATTCGAGCAATGGATGAGATTTCAGATGCAGTCAGTTTCCTCTCTCTATATGCATCTTCTCTTTGCTGCATATCACTCTTTTGTTTTTTCAATTTGTTAATTCGTTTGTTGAGAATACTCGAGTAATTGGCGAACTTTTGTTTTTAAGGTCTGTTCCGTTGTTGATTCTGCGGAGCTATGTAGACAAACTCATCCTGACAGGTTCTTTTTTAAATTCTGTGCCGTTCTTTCTTCCTGGTAACACATGATAATTTTTTCCTCCTTTTTAAGATGCCAATGCTCATTGTTTTTACATTTATTTATTATAATTTCTTTTCGAGTGTATCAGAGAATTTGTTGAGGAGGCTAGTAAGGCATCAATGAGAATCAGTGAATATCTACATGTGAGGTGACCAGTGATCCATTTAGTTTCTGGTTTTTGATCAGTTGATGCACACATTTGTCTCTTTTGTGCACAGAATAATTTAACATAGTTATTATTATTTTTATACGGCATTGTATGTTAGGATATATTCCCATGATCTAAAATGATAGATGTTGCCCATCGAGGGTGGTTAGAATGTGAACCAATACTCAAAACTAACTGCTGTGGAGATTGATAACTGGCATTCTATCCCATGAGTAGAAGGTTATCGTGACACAATATCGTTAGACAAAGCATCATGGACTATGGTTCCTTGGTTTGGTAGAAAATATCAGTGAAGTAGAATAATATGAAATTAATAGTCTGTGCCTAGAATTGGAAGGAAGATCTTGCATCACATTGCTTTTTTTTGCTGACAACTTATGATCAAGAAAGGCCAAGCAAAGCCCGATTTGTTATAGTGTTGTTAAACTGAAAGCAAGGCAGATTAAATTTTGGTGCATTGCTGAAATGAATTCTTTCAATACTTTATTGCATGTATGTTAAATCTGTGTGATTGGAGCTGCATGAAAGTTTTTCAACTCCAATGCAATCAGCTGTGGATTTGATTTTAAGTATGGTCCTTAAAGTTGTTCTTTACCTTTTTCAGACAAACCTCTTTGATTTAAATTTATTGGTGTGTTTTCTGGCTTACAGTATCTGAATACAAATCATACTCTGTATGATGCGGTAAAAAAAGCTGAGCTAGATGGTCATTTGCTTTCTAAGGAAGCTCATAGGGCTGCTAATCACCTACGTAGTGACTTTGAAAAGGGTGGAATTCATCTCTGTGCTGGTATCTATTTTATTCCTACTATGTTTTGGTTCTGTCAGCAGACTATTAACAACTTTCAGAAAGTGAACAGCCTACTTTCTCTGCAGATAAACTAGATCGTGTAAATCAGCTAAATATGGATATTTTTCAACTGTGCAGAGAGTGAGTATTATGTCTCTTCCCCTGATATCTTATATTCTGTAACAGCTAGAATTGTTAAACTATGTCTGAATTGTTAACTAATTGATTGTTATTCATATTATGCCTGCAATGTCAACGGGTCAGGTTCAATCAAAATATTATAAGTGATCCAGGTCATGTGGATATATTTCCAGAATCACGTATCCCGAAACATATTCACCATCTCCTTAAGCCTATTTGTCGATTGACATCCGGACCATCAAGGGAATCGTTAAGATCATGGGATAACAAGAAAGAAAAAGGATTTCGCATAACAACTGACTCACGCACTCTGCAGTCGATTCTGCAATGGACATCCGATGATGAGGTGTCTTTTAAACTTTTGCAAATATCTTGCTTTCATGTTTTCAACATTCTTGTAAACATAGGATAGGTTGATCGTGGCTGTTAGAAATTGTCTCCTGTCTGGATACTTTTCCCCATTGTTCATGCAAATGAATGTGCTTACTTAGTAAGATTTTGTTCTGAAAAGGAACAGATGCCAGAATTTTAAGTTGTTAACCATGTGAAGTTGTTTACTATTGCATTTAGAATTCATAATGTGCTTTTCCCCCTTTTTTTTCTCTTTCTGCAGGTCAGAAAAATGGTGTATATTCAAGGTCATTCTGTCCCACTGGCTAATCATGAAGTTCTTGATGAGCTTATAGCTGCCCGTAATGAGCTTGCTCAGGTTGGTAACTATAATATGGTCCGGAAGATGCATATAGTGCCATGAGACATTTGGATATTAGGAGATATTGTTTGATCTGATAAATTCTCTGTACCTATGTCTGTATGATTTTCCATAATGGAAGTATATCTTATAATATTTAAAACTGAATATTCTTAAAGTTTTTGACAATGGAGAAATCTCTCTAATTTTCTTGGGAAGTCATTTGCTGTATGTATTTAGGGGTGAAACACTCATAACTAATGAATTATACTTTCATTGGTGGATTATCAAGTTATATTACACATATTTGTTGCTCTTTCTTTTGGCCAAATTATTGGTGGAAGTTACAAAAATAACTCATCGGTAACATATGCTATCCTTTGACCGTTTGCTTCCTGACTTCAAATCATATGTTTTATTTATGCTATTTTTTATTTTATTTTATTTATTTATCATTATTCTTCAAATTGAGATATGCAGATAATGGGGTACAGATCCTATGCTGACTTTATCGTGATGCCAAACATGGCTTCATCTCCAGAAGTTGTGATGTCCTTCCTGCTTGAGATGAGCAAGATGATCAAGCCAAAGGCCGATGAGGTATAATATTCTTTGCACACAGTTGTGGGGTTTAAAGTGTTTCTACATTCTCATTTTAGTGTATATTGTGTTGCAGTTATTGAATTTTAATGAGATATACATTTCCTGTAGGAGTTTGAGGCAATTAAGAATTTTAAGAGGAAAAGTTGTGGTCAGAAATATGTACATTTAGAGCCATGGGATGAAGCATACTACACTGCAATGATGAAGTCATCTACTTACAATTTAGATGCTTGTGTAAGTAAAATTATTTTAATCATTCTGTGCGTTGAATGTGCGCAGAATTTTTTATTTTTTAACGATAATATTGCTCTTACAACTGCAGATGGTGACTATATTCTTTTTGTTTCTTTATTTCAACATTATCTTCTGGAATAGTGTTTCTTCCTTGCTGAGATATTCAATTTTTTTTCCTGTTCTTCTGAATGCAATGATTTATCTGGCAGGTTGTGGCATCATATTTTCCCTTAGGGCAATGCATTGAGGGTTTGAAAATGCTGGCAGAGTCATTATTTGGTGTGACATTTCATAGTGTCCCCCTTGCACCAGGAGAATCATGGCACCCGGATGTGCTGAAACTGTCTCTTCAACATCCTGAAGAAGTGTGTCCATGGATGATAAGATTCTCAATATTTAAAAAACATTTTGACTAAAACCTTAATCATATTGGATTTGATCGTAAACTACATTGCATATGTTCCTAAGTTTTGGTGTAGAATTCAATATTTTGGGTATGCTTTTTTATCAGAGATAATCTTAAATCTATCCAGCCACTTGATAGTTGAAGCCACTTGATAGTAGAAATACACACACATTTGTGTTTGAAGTCTTAATGTGCATTGCTTTCCTCTTTTTCTAAATTCAAAGACATTCAGAATCTGGCTTTGACTGCTATAAACAGTTTTTACTATTAACTGCTGTGCATGTCTGATTATACTCTAGGCTTCATTCTGCTGTTCCAATCTTGATTTGAGTCATTTCACCCTTGTTTTCAGGGTGAGATGGGGTATTTGTATCTTGATTTATATTCGAGGGCTGGCAAGTATACTGGTTGTGCTAACTTTGCAATTAAAGGTGGACGAAGATTATCTGAGACAGAATACCAGCTTCCTGTATGTTTTTGTAGATTCCTCAGATATTGACAATTTGGTGTTTCCTTTTATATGTTCCTGCTATAATACAAGATGGTTTCAAAAGTAGTTTTCGCAGTTTGACTTTCTCTGGTAATTAAATGATCACTAGTCAGATTTTGTACCTTGTGCACAACAAGCTTTTCCATTAATATTTTGGGCCTACTGACATTGGTAAAAAGCCTAACAGCTGAGAAAACCTAATTTCTCACAACATCTTCCTTTGAAGGCATTTTGTGGATAAGCCATGCAGAATTTAAGCTCCTGAGCAGCCATGCTAGATCTGATGGATGTGTTTTACAAAATTTTCATTATAATACTGTGAATTACCTTAAAGAACATAATTTCTGGATTTTGGTTTTTAGGTCATGCAGACTCTTAGCACAATGGGTAGAATTTTAGTAGTTATTCAATGACTTTATCCTCATTTGTTTATTCAATAAATGTCCGCATGTATGTGAGGGTTAATTGACATGGTTTTATGTCTGCATCTCTTTCATGATTCATGAGAGCTGGAAGATCAGTTTGTTATTCAATAGCATTCTTCCGGGAAGTGCATCTAATAGGTCATTAACCTGTAGTACTCTACTGAATTGTGGTCTGAGGAAGACTACCTGGATATAATCCCAGCTTCAGCATGCGGACTCTTAGCACAATGGGTAGAATTTTAGTAGTTATTCAATGACTTTATCCTCATTTGTTTATTCAATAAATGTCAGCATGTATGTGAGAGTTAATTGACATGGTTTTATGTCTGCATCTCTTTCATGATTCATGAGAGCTGGAAGATCAGTTTGTTATTCAATAGCATTCTTCCGGGAAGTGCATCTAATAGGTCATTAACCTGTAGTACTCTACTGAATTGTGGTCTGAGGAAGACTACCTGGATATAATCCCAGCTTCAGCATGAGACGGTCGGTGAACTTATAAAATAAGTAGCCCTATTTTAGTCTCCTTGCTTGTACCAGATTTATTCATGGCAGGATGTGTGATTTTGGAAATTCTGTTCTCTGAGAATAAAGTTTAATGCATTGATAATGAAGAATGTTTTTGAGCTGAAAATTAGTGCCTTTTTTCTTAAGTTTTGGTTTGATTTGCTGCAGGTTGTCGCCCTGATATGCAACTTTCCAGGTTCACTTAATTTATCTGTAAGGCTCAACCATTATGAAGTAGAAACTCTATTTCATGAGTTTGGACACGCTCTTCATTCCTTGCTCTCAAGAACGGTATTTTATTAATAACTTACTACTAAGTGAGCAAAAATGCGATTTGCATGCATCTGATTTGTATGTTTCAATTTATATTTTAACTGTTCTGTAGGATTACCAACACTTTTCTGGCACCCGGGTGGCTCTTGACTTTGCTGAGACACCTTCAAACCTATTTGAGTGAGTAGAATGCTGCAAGTTCTACAGTATCATCTTTCTTCAAACTGCTTTGAATTAATTATTTTTCTTAAAAAAAGAAAATATTTGGGATAAAATGCTGTGAAATAGTTCTTGATTAATATATAATGGTCCAGTATTTTTAATATGCCTGTTTTCATTAATAAGTGTCTTCCAATTGGCCGGAGAAAATGAAGGAAAAAAATTATGAGAAGTCAGATGATCTATGAAAAGTCTTCTCCATGACATTGGATCACAGTTTACATTGGTACACTGAAAACCATACATGAGATCATTCTATTTTTCTTCTCTTATCCCTGAATGTCCCATACCAACCCAGTGATACATCTTCCATAAAACAGACAATGGTTCACAGACTTGTAGATCCAATTCTTGTTGACCTTACGTAACAATTTATTGGTGTAGCTGTCCAAATGGAACTGATTCAGGTTGCTACAAAAATGGTGAATGAAGGGGAGAGTTAATTTCCCAATTACTTGAAATTTCTAGTGAAATATAAGCTAGTCTCAACTTTTCAACTATCATTCGTTTCCTTATTTCCCTTCATTATCAATAGCTTCGTCCTTTTTTTATTTGTCACGTACATGATTCTGTCCAATTCAATCAAACAAAACTTGTAGAAATGATTTGGCAATTTTGCATATTTTTATTTTGCAACTTATCAGTATCTAGAATATATTAAAATTCCAATTTGTTTGACAAAATGGTTAATCATATTTCTTATTCATTTGTGTGTAAGAAGTGAATAAGGATCCTGTGCTGCAATGTCATCCTGACATTGTGTTTGGTGATATCCCCAGGTACTATGCATGGGATTACCGAGTTTTGAGGAGATTTGCCAAACACTATTTAACAGGTGAAATAATACCCGAGAAGTTGGTGAAGTCAATGCAAGGGGCCAGAGACATGTTTGCCGCAACTGAATTGCAACGTCAGGTTCATTGTCAAGGCCAAGATTTTGTCAATAATTGTTGTTTACTGTGTTTAATTAACAAGAGTGGGTAGAAGTATGGACTGAGGTTTGTTTGCTTGTTTTGCATTCATCAGATATTTTATGCTTTGGTAGACCAAACACTATTTGGGGAACGGCTAGGTCAAACCAGAGATACAAGTTCTATTGTTGCAGATATGAAAAGGCAACATACCAGCTGGAATCATGTTGAGGGCACTCATTGGCATATCCGATTTAGTCACTTCATTAATTACGGTGCTGGTATGTCTGACATCATGTCTCATTAGGTGCTTAATCATTATCCGATTTTGCTTGTCTGTGGTTGTGTGCAGTGTCTGTCTAAGCAACATTGATGTCATGTCCAAGCACTAGCATGAATTGCTCATAATCTAGAAATGTTTTAATTTGTTTGAACATTATGCACAACAATCTGGTGCAAGTTATGATGATTGTTCCTTTATTCATGTAGGCTATTATAGCTACTTGTACGCCAAATGTTTTGCTGCAACAATTTGGCAAAAACTATGCCAGGAGGATCCACTGTCATTAACCACAGGAACCACACTTAGGACAAAATTTTTGCAGCATGGTGGAGCAAAAGAACCTGCTGATATGTTGAATGATCTAGTAGGCGATGGGATTCTAAGGTATTGCAATGGAGGGATAGTTCCAGACATTACAAGCTTTTCAGATGAAGTGAAGCTCATGGAAGATAAGCAAGAGCAGATTCTCCTATAGCTAAATTGGAGAAAGAAAATCATAGAATTAAAGTTAAGAGCCAAGGAGAGAGGAGAAAAGAAATAGAGCTGCACGGGAGAAATTGCTGAAAGTCTACAAGGCTATATGAAGTGTGGCTTAAGATCTAGTCAAGCAAGCCCCCAACCATTTGCCGGGAAATTTACATACTCAGTGTGAGCGGAGACTGAAGCTCCAAGTTTTTGTACATTTTAATAGCGATTCTTTTGCCTAGAAGATAAGGCTGGATCCGTGATGCCATTTTCCCCCCTCTTGCAAACTCATTCGTTCATTTTTGCGGAGGTTGAAACTTTGTTGACTTGCTAGAAAAACAAATAATGGAAGAAAATGCTCACTTGTTTTTCACTTTTTTTTTCTTTTTTCATTGCTTCAAAAAGCTAGCTTATGGAATTTAGTGTTGGAAGCAAATGAAAGAACTCAATGATCACATACAGAATAATAAATGATGGCTGCATTCGCAATTCTACATTAGGATGGCAATGGATTGGAGTTAACCCAAGATTCATGTGATCTAAATTTAATTGGATCGGATTAAAATGAATTTAGATATCGATGTGTGAATTTAAGGCGGATTTGGAGTAAATTCAGATTTATCTAGATCCAAATTCATATCCACTCACCATTTAATGTAAGTTTATTTTTAAAAATTCTTAACAATTATATAATTATAAATGATGATAAATTTATAAATGATTATAAAATTTATTTATTAGTATGTATTTAAGAATCTTAAAACTTAAAAGTACTTAATTGATAATAAGACAAAAATTTATCAAGTGTAAAATAAAATTAGGATAGTCTGTCCTAATTTTTTTAAGTTGTTCACTATACAATTTAGTCTATTTTTTATTCTTTAGTTTACTCTTGCTTCACTTCATTTGAATGTTTGGATAAGTTCTTTAATTGTTAGGAAAATCCATAGACTTGAGTTTATTTTTCTATCATTTTCTCGTAATCTTATTTATTTTGTATAATCACTAATCAATGGTGGCTATTAACTATAAAATAATTATGTTAAGCATATATTTTGTTAAATATGATCATAATAAAAATAATAAAACACTAAATATAATAAATCATTTTTAACTTATATGTTATTATTTAATAATATATGAATGATAATGATGTGCAATGAATATCAAGATGGTAAATGAGATATTATAATATTATAATGATCTTAATCTTGTAATTACTTTTAATCGATATTTTATTATCTTTATTATTTATTTATTTTGGTGTAAAAGTAAAAGCTCTTACTTATTAAATTTTTTATATAAATTATATAATTTAATTGTTATCAATGTATTTTAGTCTTTAATTTTCTTTCTAAAAAAATATTGATCTCTTATTATTAAAATTTAGAATTCATGATAGATCTAAAACAAATTTTAATTTTAATTTTTCTTCTTGGATTTAGAGTAGATATATATCTTTATTTTTTGTTTTGGATCTAGATATGGAGTGAAAAATATAAATCCATAACAAATCTGATCTTAATTTTATTACGAATCTAAATTTAAAATAATGTAGATCCAATCCATATCTGCTCCATTGCCATCCCTAATTTTACATAAAAACATACAATCTCCGTAAATGATAGTCTCACAAGGGCGACCAAGTAGAAAGATACCCCTTCTAACTCGGCAGGCGCTAAGATACGTTAACTTAGGCCCTCCCCTTCCAACTCTAGAATCTATCTAGCGATCACTTCCTCATTTACTACAAAAAGCTCTCTGCTGGTACTTTACTTTCAATAGTTACTATCCATTCACTGATGATAGAATTCACCTCTTCTGGCTTTTCATCATGGGGGCAGTGGCCTGTAACGCACAGGGAAATGTGAGGAGAGAGGAAAAGCAAGGAAAGAAGGAAACAAATTTTGAGAATACAGTAGTAAAATTACCAGCATTCAATTCCCTGATTACAATGCCAGCACAATGTTCTTTAAGCATAGCCACTTTGGACTTTGAGTCGGATATTGGGTCTTTGATTCCCTAATAGCAAATAAAATGGTAATAATTAGCAACAAAAATGAAATGAACAATGAAGCCCCCATCTTAACAGATCGGGTAGATAAACAGATTGTATTAGTTCTACAGCATGCAGACCATATACGATTTACCTGTATAATTAAAACCTTTTCTTTGAATCCTTCCAGAAGATAGTTAAGAGGAAGTGAGAGATTGAAGCTAAAAATACTTTCCAGCACCACTAGCACACCGGGATCATAGGACTTCAATATGTGTTAAGGTGATTTTTCCCTTAAGATAGACCAATTACTCTGCAGTCCCTAAAACTGATTCTAGACAAATATATGAACTTAATAGATGAAGATTGAAGAGGATACAGCTCTTAGCATTTCACTGATAAGCCAATCATCAGCTCGTTCTCTTCTCTGCAAAGTGAAAGAGAGCGAAATTCCTCACCATACAACATCCAGGACCAACATAACAAAGATGGAAGCAGGAAAAGGGAAAAACTTACAGTTGGGTAGCATTGTTTTACAAAGTTGCTAATATTCAATCTCAAGTAGAACAAGAGGAGCTGAGCACCTAGCCGTATGGGCCCTGAAGCCTGTCTCTCCTGAACATTTGTACCTCACTTAGATGAATGAATTTCATAGATCACAGATATAAGCAGTTCACCATTACCAGACACTCCAGACATCTTTAGAATTAATAGCATTGAAATGCAGATCAAAATCCCCACTATTCATAATTTTGGGGCAAAAAATATAGAAATTGATAATCTGACACACGAAATCTTGGAAATTAATTTACTAGCCAATGTAGTTCAGCTCGACATGTCAATAGAATAGGTATTTGTGCAGCAAGTATTCAAGACATACATTGGAGAACTGCAGAAACGAATATTCAGGAATAACATTGCCAGCACTGTTGATAAGGACAACAGACTTGACCACCGCAGGCCAAAGACAAGCAACAATGGCAACAAAATAGCCTGCAGATAATAGATCATGACAATAGGTAATTGACAGAGAGCAAGAAAGCATACAATTTACCTCTCGTCAGGTTGGTACTTAAAAACATACCACCAATTGAATTCCCTATGAGATGCACAGGTTCACCCACAACTTCAACAGCAAAATCTCGCAGCAGTTCAGACCACATTAATTCAGTGTAGACAATATTTGGCTTTTCTGATCTGCCAAACCCTAAAAGTGTAATTGCCCAAACACGGTTTCCACCATCAGCAATGTCATATATGTTGTCCCGGTAGTGCTCCAAGAATGCACCAAAACCATGCACAAGCAAAATGGCAGGACCTTCTTTACCAGCAACTGTATACTGCACAATAATTCCCTAGGGAAAATAAGTGAAATCAACTTAATCTTGTTTAAGTATTTATCCAGAATTAAGGACAATAAACCCCCTATAAGAATGACAAACTACACCCCAATGATTTTTAAGTAAAGTGATTATTAAATGCATGATCAGTCTTCAACTGTGAACCTGTATTTGATAGCCATTCCATCTCCAAATTCGTATAGAATACACTCCTTCGTTACTTCTTAGACTTCTTAGAGACATAAGCCAGTACCACTGCACCAGAAAAAGCTGAAATTCTTAAAAGGCTCTGTATGAAAATCATAGATTAGAAAAAATAAAAATAAAAAATTGAAGGAAAACACCACCTAACAGTTAGTGACCAAAAGAATCACATGAAACAACCATAGCATCAACTGTGCATCACCGTACCTCCATTGAGCAAACAGCATCAGCTGCTGCAGCAACAGTGGCACCAGAATATCCAAAGGGAGATAAAAATCCAGCGTTCCGTTCTTTCTCATACTTGATAGCTTCATAGTGAACTCTCCTTCTAGATATGATGCCGAGACAAAGGGCTGGGCCAAAAAGTGTAGCAAATGAAGCTCCATCACGACTTTCGGCATTGCGTAGCTTTTCTTGCAGCCTGATACCAAATCAAGCCAAAAAGAAATTTCTTGTAATGTCATATCACATTTTAATAGAATCTAATAAGCTTTAACACGAAATTTTAAACACTAAAATTTACAACTTAATTGCTAAACATTATTCTGTTTTGCACTACCCAATTCGTGAGTGACAAGAATGATAAAATAAGGCAGCAGCAATTCACGATATGAGATCAAGATATATTACTTTAATAAAGTATGAATAGTTCTTAGTAGAGTCCTACTAAGAGATTTTCAACACATCTTAGAAAATCCATTGCATGGTCAAAATAAACTGGCATATAGTGTCACCACATACTCTTGCCAGTCGTCGCGACCTGTTCCCTCCAAGTATCTCAAATATGCTTGCAATGCATTCAATACAGCATTTGTCCCACCTCCTACAGTGTTTCCTTTATCTGTGACAAAAAAAGATTTATCTAGTCTCTTCCTTGGAGAATGTTGGTTATTCAAATTTCTTTTACTTCTTTTCCCCAGCTTTGATAACTTGTCTGTCAATATTGTTTCAGCTGACATATTGTTGATCAAAGTCCAACTCTCCTCTAATTTCCATGGATTCTCATTCACAAACTCCTTCAACTCATCAAATGTCGGCAGAGGACCTGATTCATAGTTCAATCATCACTGTCCCCAGGGTTAACCAAAATTGCATATCATAAGCTTTCAGACACTAAACCTAGTAAAGTTAAAATTGAGATAAGAAAATATTGGGAAAGTAGTAGTACAAGATACAGTTTTATTAAACTGAGACCGTACCCCAGTCGGCTTCTAATTTTGCACCAGCTAATGTTGGAGGCAAGATAGGTGAAGTAAGAGGCCTTTGAAGTTTTCTAAATTCGTTGTGAGACACAGGCAGGTCATTCAGATTCTGCGTGACATATAAATAGTACGATCAAATTGCACACCCAAGCAATCACATATTAAAAACTCACACAAGGCAAAAATCGCCACCTTAATATCATAAAATGGAGTCTGCCATAAACAAATCTTTGGTTTCCCATCTACAAGAGAGACCTTTGCCAAGGTTTCATCCACAATGGCCATCATCTGGCGAAGGTGGTACTCAACCTCCTCTTCAGCAAATACACTGGTAGCTTTCACCTGTTGCAGTCCTTGTTGACAAAATTAACAATGTCAGTGGATGAGTACTACAACTAGACCTCATTAACATATAATTATACTAAGCAAATATAGCATGTAAAAACCTCTTCTACGAGCTCCCGAATGACATTCTCTACTCTCCCAAATCTAATCATCAGATCAGATCCCTGTTCCTTCAATGACTTTCTCAAGTCTTCCAAAGCAAAAATAACCAATTCTAGCATTTCATTGGAATAACCTGAATAAATTATCACATGCGTCAGCACAACAAAGAAACAAAATTTTCTCATCATCACAATAGGATAATAGACACGCTCGATAGTCGGTTCCACATATGCAGCATTTCTTGAATAATCCATTTTTTTAAGCATCAAACAAAAGTTTAGGCATCATTTCTTGAATGGCCCATCATTTTATAAAAGTCAAGCTGTTGCGGGAAAGAATCTTCCTTTGTCCTTACAAAATCCAAATTTTAAAACCCGATAATGAAAAAAAATAAAAAAAGAAAGAAAAGAAAATAAGCCCACTTACGAGAAAGAATCCTGTGATCAAAGACATAAAGAGGAACAACAGCCTGATATTTGGAGGCAGCAACAAGTCCAAGATGATCGTCCACGCGAAGATCTTGCTTGAACCAAATAACAGCGGACCCACTTCGGCCTTTGCTTGTTGCTGCTGCTGTTGGAGAAACACAACAAACGCATTTGTGTCTGCTTCGGAGAGACCGACGATGATTGGACTCCAACGGTCGAGAAAGAAAGCGCGGGAAAGAGATGAGGGCCATCAACAGAAGTGGGTTTTTTGATAAAATAAAATCTATGCATTTTCAAGGAGAGGGGAGTTGGGTCAAGTGAAGCTGAGAACAAACATGGCGTGAGAAAAAATTGTGGAGGAGAAAATTAGGCAACTTTGTTGAGGAGGGAAATGGACCACGACGCACACTCATGTTTTGTTCTTTTTCACCTCTTTTATAAAACTAGTTAATGGCAAAATGTGTAATTTTAACTCTTACGAGTGTTATTTCCTCAAGTTCAGACCAAAGAAGATGAATGAACTGACGCAAACGGGTCATAATAACCAACTAAACTGAAAATGGCGCTACAAATCCACTCTCCGTCATGTTTCACCACCAAACCCTATCATCGTCTTCAATCCAAACCCAAACCCAAATCAAAGCTCACTCTCACTCTCATCAAATCTCAGAACACTCCAATCAACACCGAACCCATCGAAGAATCAGCAGCAGCACCGGCCAAGAAACCCAAACCCACTTCACCGGGCCAAGGCTTTGGCTCCTCACCGTCATCTTCTTCTTCTTCAACTTCTGGGAAACCTAGTGTGGCGGATGGGAGTAAGAAGAAGAAACAACCAAAGGGTAGAAGAGAGAGGGCATCGGTTGTTAGGCGGAATCCCGTTGAGAAACTGAGTGTTATGAGCAAAGAAGATGAGGCTAACGCTAAGGAGATGATGAAGAATGAGAGTGCTTTTCTTCTTGCGTGGTTGGGTGTCGGTGGAATCATTCTTTTTCAAGGGATTGCTCTTGCGGCTTCGGGTATAAAAATTGATGAAAATTGGAGCCTTTATTAAATTTTGTTGATGCATTTATAGCTATGCTTTTTGCATTTCTGATTAGTAATTTGTTAATTTAGTTGAATTTTTGTGATTTTTTTGAACAATTAGTACAGTTCATTAGATTGATTATAGAGACCAGTTAGTAGTTAGAAACTAATGTGCCAATTCTTATCCTTAAAACTGTAAATTTAGTACTTGTTTGGTTGAAAGAAATGGGAGGAGAGGAGATGAGTGGAAAGGGGGGAGAGAGAGAGAGAGAGAGAACGAGAGAGAGAGAGAGAAAATGAGGGTCAATCTCAATTTCATTGTTTGGTTTGATGTGGAATCATCTCTTATTCCCTTTATTTCTTTCCCCTTTCCTTCCATTTCTCCAAACCAAACATGCTGTCAGAGTTAAGGAGCAGACTTGATTGTTCAAATTCATGGAATGAAGACTAACTTTTTAAATAACAGCTCTGCAAAATTGTAAACCTTATTGCCAATCGGTTGCTTTTGCATGCTGTAGAAGTAGAAGTTTAAGCTGCTGTAGGTAGTGTCTGGTGCTAGAGTTCTACTAGAGTATATTTTCCCTTCGTTTCTTCTGACATCTGAGCTGAAGTCCAGACAAATGACTACAATCAGATTTCCACAAAAAGAAGAAAAAAGCTCTATTTAATAGCTAAGATATTTAGGATCTTGATCCAGTGAACCTGAGAAACCTGGAAGTCCACACAAAAGTGCAATCGTGCACACACTTATTATGAACAAGTTGGTTAAACTTATAAAACCTTGTCTGTCAGCATAACTTTTGGGTGCATGATCACATAAATATAGTCAGACTAGCTGTGCAAAACAAGCCAAGTTGGAAGTTGAGTTCTTAACTGACGTGCATATGTTCCATATAGGTTTCAGAGATTTTATGAAGCTCAATATTTATAGCTTTTATATATGTAGTAGAATCATTAGAGCCGAAGCTCTTACTTTCAAATGCCCCAATGAAACAATGTCACTTGTTTGGCTGCTTCATAAAACTTTTTAGTTGCAAGTTCTTCAATCTAACAGACATTAGCAGTGCCTGCTTAGTGGCATCCTAGGTCAACTATTTGTATTTGAGGACACGTCTTTCCCTGAAGATGCCTAGTGAATTGATTTCACTTATTAGTGGGGTAGAGGGAGTGGATAAATTGTTTACCTCTCCACTTATTGCATGTTACTGTATCACTTGGAAAATAGGTTTGCACAGAATTAATTATTCTGTCATTGAGATTGTTCTTTTATAGAGATTTACAGCACACATAAAACCATTAAATCAGGAAACTAAATCACTGATTTAAGGAAAGAATAATTTCTAGGTAGATTTTCCTAAAATACATAGATTTGCACCTAAATAGCTATGTTACAGCTAATATATAATTACAGCACATATTTTTTCCAATTTTCTAACAGTATCAGATGTGATCATGTGGAGAGGTTCTATAGCAAAATTAAATTAGGCTGGTTGAACTGAGATATTGAAAGTCGTAATTTATGTTGCTTACAATGTTTTTCACTTCTACAGGCTTCCTGCCAGAAGAGTTGGATAAGTTGTTCGTGAAGTATCTTTACCCAACTTTCACCCCAACAGTTGGCTTGTTCTTCGCTGGAACAGTAGCATATGGAGTGTTGAAGTACCTGCAAAATGAGAAAGTCAAAGAACAAAAATGATGTCACGTATTGGATCTGATAGTTTAGGTTGTAAAGAGTTGACTACTGCTGGATGTCAGCGCTATATACTCATAATTTGTGATGAAAACGACTTTTGCTTCTTATGTTTAGTGGCTGATGAAAAACATTGACTGTGGTAGATGTATTTGCAGATTCTTCTACAAGTTCTTGAGGACTGTGCCTTGGACTATGCAGTAGAATTATGGATATTCTTTTCCCTTTGTGATAGGCTGTAATTACTGGGTCTAATATGATGGCTGGAACCTCTTTTCAAAGACACATTATATTACCAATGAATGCATACTTTTTCATTTTGTTGATTTTCTCTGGAAATGGAAGGTATAAATATGTGAACACCGTGACTTCTGTTTTTGATAATCTTTCACCATGCATCATGCTTCAGCTGGGATCAAATAATGATGAAGATGACATCAAATCAAATGTATGAGTGAGTGCACAATATTTTACATGTTGTTTTTGTACTTCTCGGCAGGATATACTTATTCTTCTCTTCTGTGCTATGGCAGTGAAGAAGCTATCTTTCTTGCATTTTTTAACATATGTAAAGCTCTGGAAACTATCAAATCTATAGACATGAATGCTGCAATGTGCATTGCTTGGGGGATCCTGGTAAGTTAATAATATTCTGAGTTATTATTCTGGAATTTATCTTGAAAAGCTACACCCTACTAAATATCGTCTCATCTGTCATCACCAAAAAGATGCTGTCAGCAATCCATTTACTTCTAAAGCATGCTATGGGAAATAATAAAAAACCAAAGGACATATACAGATGGGGGCTCATTGTGTGGTATGCTGATCCTAAAGAAAATTCAACTGAATGGAACTTTTGAATTTTCAGATCCTGTATATTTGCTTAGCTTCTATCTACATGAAAGTAAATCTTGTTCTATTTTGGCACTCCCTTTGATCCTTGTGACATGGTCAACTTGGTTGTTAGCAACTCTCTGAAAAATGTTCCACACCGTGTCCTGCCATGGACTGGAGTTATCTGCATGCTTGTGATTTGCTCGTTTCACCTTCACTTCTTGCCCTGAATTACAATCTACTCTAAGATCTTTAATTTTAACGCTTTGCATTCTTCCTTAACAGTGCCCATGTCTCATGTGAGGTCAATAAATGTTCTCATCAAGTAACATGAAACGTATAGATTGAGAATGTGATAGGCATGTTCATTTATTATTCTAGTTTAGCACCGATACTCTAGAGATAAAAGCTTTGTTGTGTCAAGCAAGTGCATTTATAACTAAACCAAAAAATGTTAACAACAAGAAAGAAAGACAGATTGTTCATTTGTTAAACCACCTACAATTATTTGGCTTTGATGAATCCATCTGAAGCATAACCTATTATGTTTTTTTTTACTAAAATGTATTGTTTGTTGTGGTTAAGTATCATAAACTTTTTCAAGTTCTTGAATTGCCAAATGTTGCATCTTCAGATTACCAGCTCAGCTTGCTACGTCCAAGTTGGTTACTTGATTTGAATCTAATATTCCGAAGTAAGATTTGCTGACTGTATCAAAGTTGTCCGAAAATGAAATGACTTGTTCCAGTCTCCTCTTATTTCCAATTTCTCTTTCATTGCTAATCAATTTGCACCAACACTCTAGTTTTATATGCTCTTTTGTGCTCAAATTTTGATTACAAGAGATTGACTCTAAATCTTATGACAGCCCTTGTTATCTGTCTCCCCAAAGGTAAAATCTCAGTGCTATTTGATTTGCTTCTGTAGGAAATTGTTTTGAATTAAAGCATTTTCTGTAAAAGTATCCTACAACATTGTTTTTAGCATCATGATGCTAAGGGCAAAAGATACTTGGACCATGTGATTAGTTTCAATAAACAATTAGACTCTTACTATCTTAAGAATAGATTTTAAGACTCGCTTTCATTAGTAAATTCTGTCGATTGGAGTGGAGATAAAATCAACACACTTGTGTCTATTTGAATAGACGAAATTTATTAACATAGAAAGTCATAAGGTCCATTTCTAAAACTTCTTGAGAATCTATCAAGACAGTGAATTGCAACATCTTCGATTCTCTAGGGGCGTTTTTATCTAGTTCACACAGTACACAAGAATGCTAGTTCGCCATCTCAAAGCATTTTTGGTATTGCCAAAAGCGCTCTCAAATACCAAAAATGCTTTCTTGTTTTACAGCACTAAAAATAAAAGGAAGAAGACAAACACACCATTAATATTTAGGTAAAGATATAAAAATCTCTTTAATATTTAAAAAAAGATATTTATACTCTAATTTATTTTAATTTTATCATTATATCCTTCTAGCATATAAAAAAATTATTAGATTGTCCAAGTTCTCTATATATTATTAATAAAATTATAAATAGACAAATTGGATATTATAAAAAAATTATAAATGTAC